>JAWQFY010000950.1:0-16748 GCA_037055185.1 Capillidium rhysosporum
ATAATATTTAATCTAAATTATAATATATATTTCCATAATTATATATTAAATACTTATTTAATATATTTTTAATTTTTATCTAAATTTTATTTTAATTTTTAGCTAATTTAATATTTAAATTTATTTATTTATTTAATATAACCTAAATATATATAATATAGTTAAGATTTAAAAGTTTATTAACTAGCTTAATATAATAATATAATTTATAGCTTTTAAAATTTATTTAAAAATAAAATCTAATTTAGATTAAATATTATTAATAAATTAACAAAGTTTTATAATAATAGTATATTAAATATTAGAGCTAATAAATAAGCTTAGTTAGAAAGCTAAATTTAAAAGTAGATATTTAATTAAAAAATATTTGAATTTTTTATATACTTAAAGCTTAAAAGCTATAAAATAAATAAAAATAAAAAACTATATTTGAACTAATTAGATAATATTTTGTAATATTTTAGAAATATACTATTAAAAATTATTTAAACTAATAAACATTATTTTACTAAGTTTAAAATTTATTATAATAAAGTAATATACTATTTTAGCTAAGTATTAGCTTATAATTTTTACATTTATAATAATTATAACTATTTTAGAAAATTTAAAGCTAATATATTTAATTAATTAAAGCTGATATATATAAATAACTTAGTTATTATTAATAGTTAAACTAAAATATTAAATGAAAGCTATATTTTTTTTAAAAATAAAAACTTTAATTAATTATATTATTTTAATATATATTAAAAAATTACTTTATAAAGTTATTTTTATTAATTTATACTTAAAAAGAAAAATAATTAATATTTTTAAGTATAATAAAAATATTTAAACTATAATATAATAAAAACTAAATATATATAATAATTTATTAATTTATACTAATTTTATTAATTAATATAAATTAATATATTTTATATATATAATAAATTAAAAGAGATTTCTTTATTTTAATATTTTCTACTTTATTTAAAATATATATAAAACAATAATTTAAAAAAAAAATTTAAAATTACTTTTTAATATTTTAAGCTATTAAAGTTTTTAAAAAAATTAAAAATAAGCTAAATAATAATAATTTTATATTATTTAATTAAGCTTTAATAATATAGTTACAAATTATAAAATTATTTTAATATAGTATTATAATTTTTATAATAAATTTAAAAACTATTAAAAAATACTTATTTTTAATATTTTTGACATTTTAAAATTAGTATATATAATAATATATACTTAAAAACTAATATAAACTTTTTTTTACTTAAATAAATTATATATATTTTTAACTATTTTTATTATTTTTAAAATTATTAGTTTTTTAATAAAATAAATATTTATTTTATTTTAAAAAAACTTTTATTTACTTATAATTATTTATTAATTTTTTATAAACTAAATTATAAATTATAGAATTAAAATATTAAACTAGTTTTATATATAATTTAGATTTTAAATTTATAAAAAAGTTAGAATATTTTATCTTTTAAAATATATTATTAATAAGTTAACTACTTTAAAAAATTAATAATAATAATACTTTTATAGTTAAAAAAATAAAATATATAAAATATTATCTAAATAATTATTATATTAAAAAACTAATTATAATAAAAAAACTAAGTAACTAATAGTTGATATATTTAAAAAAATATTTTTTTATTTATTATAAAATAGTTTTTAGCTCTAATTTAATTAAAAAATGTAAAAATAGAAAATTTTAACTATTTTTAAACTAAAGTAGGAACTTTAATAGCTATATATATATATTTAAATAAAAGTTTAAAAAAAATTAATAAATACTAGTAAAAAGGCTTTTTTTAAAGTATAAATAATTTTAAAATATTAAAAAAAACTAAATTAATAGTATAGTAAAAAAAAGTAAAAACTATTTATTAATAATCTAATAAAATTTTATATTACTAACTAAAGCTATTTTAAAATTTTATTTAAAAGCTTAAATTAATTAACTATACTTTTACTTAGAACTTTTTTCAATTTTTGAGTAAAAAACCTATTTATAAATATTTTTTAATTATTTTTATATTATTAAAAACTTATAAAGTTTTTAAAATTTATTTAAGTAATAAAAATTTTAAGCTATTTTTAATATTATAAATTTAAAATTATTTTTAATTAACTGCTTTAATTTTTTCAAATTATTTTTAACTTTAGATTTATATATATATTTAATTTTAATAAAGCTAAAATTTTTATTAGTTTTGTTTCAATTAATAAATTTTTATTATTATAATTTTTATATAAAATATATATTAATAACTAAACTATTATAAATATTATAATTATATTATACTTAAAAATAATAATATATTAAAATTTAAAAGGTTATAATAAAGTATAAAAAATTACATTATAAAACTATATATTGTTATTTTGATAAAACTAATTTTTTATTAAATTATTAAAGCTAGTATTAACTTAGTATAATATTTTATACAAATATTAAAAATGTATAAGCTATATTATAATATAATAATTTATTTTTAAAATTAATTTAAATATATAACTTATTAGTTTTATTTATTTTTATTAATATAATACTTTTTTATTTTAGCTTTTTTTTAGCTTTTTATATTTTATAATTTTTTACACTTTGCTACTTTCTATTTTTTTCTTATTTAATATAGATTAAATATGCTAAAAACTTTAAAAACTAAGCAAACATAATCAAATTATAAGTTTAAAATAAAATTTATTTAGTATAATTTATTATTTTAAAATTTTTAGCTAATATTTAGCCTAATATTTCAAATAAAATAATTAGTATTTTTATATCTTTTTAATTTTTTATAACTAAATATATTTTTAAGATTACTAAAATAGTAATATAATAAAAATTTAAAAAATTTAAAAAGAATATTATTATTAATAACTAACTTATTAGTTTAAGTATTTTATTTATATTAACTTTTTAATTTTAGACTATTTTTATATATTTTTTATTTTGTGCTTAGTTAAGCTTTTTTTTCTTTAAATTATTTATTAATTATTTTTTATTTTAATAACAACTTTCTTTTTTTAACTTTTTTATACTTTTTAATATAGTTATATAGTTATAGTTTAGTAAAAAATCTTTACTTAAATTTAGTTATAAAATAAAAAATATATATTTTTAAATTAAATAATAGTACCTTTCATCTTATTAACTTATCTTTTATAAATCTATTCTAAATAAGCAAAACTAAATGTTATTCATAAAACTAATATTTTTATATAACTATTATATTAAATATTAAAGTAGTAATTTAAAATTTAAGGTAAACTAAAAAATAAAAATTAGTATAAATTATTTAAAAAGTAAAATATAACTAATTATTAAAAAAATATTAATATAATAGCTAATATTAAAACTATCTAATAACAGTTTTTTATATATTTTATATTTAAGGTAAAAAAATACTCTTTAAAAATTTTCTAAAATTTTAGTTTTAATTTAATTTATAAAAACAGTTATAATAAATAAAATAATTTAAATAGCTTATATATTTTTAAAAGCAGCTAATGAAATATATAATTTTAGTTAGTAAAAAAGTTATAGTTTATAAAATTTATTTATTTATTTAGAATATAAGTGTTAACTGTTATTTTATTAAAAAATGCCTTTAACTATAGCAAATATATATTATTATATAATATATAATTACCAATTAGAAATAAAATTGTAAACAATAATAATATAAGTAAAATAGTGTAAAATATGTAAACATAAATTAATTATATAAGGTGATAAAAGTAAATGCTTAGCTTATTCTTAAAAATTGATTTATAATATTAGATAATTGAATGATGGATATCAAAATAATAACTACTTTTTTACTAATTTTCAAAAAATATTTTATGTACAAATTATGTTAAAAACATCTGATTGAATAACTAAAAATCACTAACTTTTAGAATATAAGAGAAAGTAAAAATGTAAGCTTATTCATTTAGATTTATTTTTTTCGTATTGTTATTTAATTACTTTTAAAAATTTAGTTCAACTTAAAGCTAACAAACTAACTTGAATCGGGTTAATATTTTTGAGGGGCCCAAGCTACACCCAAAAGTGTAGTGCTAACTCGATGAGCCATACTTTAGCCAATAATTTCCTTTACCAAAATTTCCAAAATCAATATCTAGCTTTGTTCAGTTTTGTAATTTTTAACTTTTGATTTAGCGTCACGTTTGTGATCCACAAATCAAATCTGGGGTATAAATAAAGTCAAACTACATCAGTTTTTCGTTACAAGCTGATAATCACAAAATTTAGCTATATGATAAACGATAGACCCCAGAAATGGAGGCAAACATGTCATAAGTTTTTCCTCCGCCCACCCCCTCTTAGAGCCATTATTATTTTCTACAGTTTGAAAACATCTTTCGAATATTTTTACAAAATAGAGTAGTTTTTAATCGGATATTCGTTCAGGGAATTAGATGGGTATAAGAAAACTCTTAAAACCTTTGAAAATTAGCTTAGTTTAGGGCACTGGAAATTAAATTATTTTGTAACTACCCGGAGAAACCAATTTATTGCGTTATGTAACTGGTTCAAGCCACGAATTTGCAATCTATTATTTGTAAGTATGGTAAATAAAAGCATATAATTGATCAGATACGTAAAGTTCCTTTTTAGATATGGAGTGAACCAAGTTATTTTAAACTTTCAAAATAATTTTTGCGATTTAACGTTAATATTACCTAATTTTTTTATAGAAATTAAGCTGAGTACTTCCCTAATAGTTTAAATTTTACATAACTTAATTTATAATTTTAGTAAATTATGATAGAAAACTGTAATATCTGTATTTAACCATCGCAAACTTACTTTTAAATAAATTCTCCTGACTTAATTATACCTTTCTCTGCTACAAATTAATAAACTTTTTATAAAAAGAAGCTACTATAGAACGCCCTTATTCAGATATAGTAGCTACTCAACGAAAAAGTTATTACTTTGTTATTCATCTATTTATTTCTTAATTTCAACTTAATTTCAATTAAATAATTTTAATCTTCGAACAACTCGAAAAGTCTACCCCTTTTTATACTTTCAACAACAGTTTAATAATTAGTGATATAATTTATAAAAGAAAATAGTACTCGAAATGACTACTGATATAGCAACACCAAATAATACTAAAGAAATGGAAACCAATTCCAACTTAGTTAACGAAAAGAGTACTTTAGAGCTGAATACGACGAGTGATAATAGCTCAAAAACAAAAGGTAATGATCTATTTTATTTTGGTGCTCTGTACATTCTTGATGCATAAGTTTATTAACAAGTTCAATTTTCATTATATAGAGAAATCTAGCAAACCTCAAAAATCAAAGAATAAAAGTAACAAAGGTGGCTGTAGGAATTTATTCTTCGCGCTTAAATGTTGGGGTAACAGTACTACTGACGAAGAGGAAGGAAAAGTTAGGGCGAAAGAACCAACTTCCTTACCCATACCTACCATCACTGAAACTCAAGCACAGCCCGAGCCTGAATCTAAATCAGAAATACCTGAAGATATCATCACTTCAGTTACTAAAGACCAAGCGCCTGTCACTATTGATCCCGTAGATGTTGATGTAAACCGTGCCTCTATGGTGAGTTTGAAAACTTGATTTATTTGTTTCTAATGTATTTTAGGAATTTAAAAACTTTCTTTTACCACCTATTGCAAAAGAGCATATTGGTAAAAAATGTCTGGTTTTAGATTTAGATGAAACTTTAGTTCATTCCTCATTTAAAGTGAGATTTTATATATATATACACTACTAATATAGTTTCACTCTAAAGCTAATAGAGCAACCTGATTTTATTGTTCCTGTAGAAATTGACAATCAAGTTCACAACGTCTATGTAGCAAAACGTCCTGGTGTAGACGATTTCTTATTTAAAGTTGGTGAGCTTTTTGAAGTAGTAGTCTTCACAGCTTCGCTATCTAAAGTAAAGCTACCTTAATATAATTAAACGCTTTACTAATGTTCAATTTTAGTATGCTGATCCAGTGTTAGATATGTTAGATCGCCACAAGGTAGTATACCACCGACTATTTAGAGAGTCTTGTTACAATCACCATGGGAATTATGTCAAAGTAAATTATTTTTTTATTTTACAAAACTTAATGTACATTTTGTTTTTAGGATCTTTCCCAGTTAGGCAGAGATTTAGCACATACTATCATTATTGACAACTCACCAACCAGTTACATCTTCCACCCGTCCAATGCCGTACCTATCACTACTTGGTTCAATGACAAACATGATACTGAGCTTATGGACCTGATTCCTTTCCTTACCGATTTAACCATTGTACCTGATGTAACTGCTATACTTGATAATGTCAATCTAGAGTCTGCGTAAACAATAGCTTCCTTTTTTAGAATATTTTAGTCAACTTTAACACTACTTCCGAAGTAAATTTGAGATGTTTGTAACTATCTTTAGAAGCGCTATTCTAGGATGTAAAGTAGAAATGGACCCTTTTAATATTACAGTTTAATCTTTAATTTGCTAACTTGAGCTGGTTTTCTCCGATCCCACCCTCCCACCCAAATCCGCCGTTCGTTTTAAACAACATTACAGCATCACATCAAATCCCCTCTTTGAAAAGCGTTGGAATTGATGAATCTATTCGAAATTCTATTAACCCCCTCTTAACTCAACAATAATCCTCTAATTTTCTTTACGACCCTATTTTAAAAAATTAAGTACTGCTAGTTATGTTCATTTCTTTTTTAAAAACTTTTTCTCGTCTCTCTCGATCAACTCCCTCTTTTAAGTATTATTTCTATTGTTCAATATATTAAATTTTAATTTAGTAAATATTAATTTTATTGTTGCTTTTATAGTTAAATTTATGTAAACAATTATAATATCTACTAATTATAAATTATAATTTTAAGCTTAAAAGAAGTAATAAAATCAAATGTAAAAATAACCCTTATTAAAAACGTATTAACTATTATGACAAAACAAAATGTTGTTGGATTAAATTGTTATACTTCAAATTTTCTTTCAAAATAGATATGTTTTAATTGTGAAGCTATAAAGGAAAACTAGTAATTTATTAAGCAAACCGATGATAGCGATTGGCTACAGATAAATATTATATAATATTTGTTTCTATAATTTATTTAATAAATATGTTTGAATTCTAAATTTAAATAAATAATACTATCTTCCCTCAACAAATTCTTTTAAATCTTTAACTAGCCTAGGTAACAATTTCAAACCTAAATAATTATTTCCCATATTTCGATTACAAATAATTAAATTATTTAAAACGATTGCTTTACGTAAACTTGAAGTACTATATTTCAGCATGTTCAACAACGTTAAATAATACTGATTCGCCATTATATAATCACTTTCAAGTTGGCAATCGGTAGCTAAAATAATTAAAAAGTATTGGTAAATAGAATCTTTGGCATCCTTTTCTTGAAATACTAATCGGTTGTTGATGGCATCAACGATATAACTTAGAATTTTAGTTTTATCTTTTTGATCTGCATTTGCGAAAAATACTTTTTTAATAAGCAGATCGATCTGTAAACTCAATTCGGTAGGTTCGACTAGTTTAACAAATAGTGAACTAGACTGGTATTTTTCATACAATTCTAAATTTATGATTTGATTTACGCTATCAATTTGTTCTTCGTTTTTGGTATTGATTATCTTAATAAAGTAAGCATTTAAATCCATCTTATTTTTAAGTTTCCAGCGTTTGTTATTTAAGGTACCTTTACAATTTCGAATTTATGATCTATTATTAAATTATATTAAATTTACAAAATGTAAAATATGTTGAAACAAGATTCTTTGTTGGTTGTGTTTGTAAAATCTTTTGATCAAGTTGCTGAAATTAGTTTCAAAGTAAAAGCTTACAAGTATGTTGATGTTGATTGAAATTTTGCTTAAAGAGCTAAAATATCCAATTATTTTAGAGAAAATAGAAGCATTTATAAACTTATTTTCACAATTAAAAAGAAAATGTTTTTGCTTTAAAGTATTTTATATGGCATATACATAAATAAGGTAATTAAAAAATTATGAGCATAACAAAACCTAATATAAAAATAAAAGATACATGTCCTAGTAATCAAACTAACAAAAAAATTTATTAAGATTATTGAAATTTGGTTGAACTAATAGTACAATTGATTATAACTTCTAAAGTTAACATTGGTAGGAAGGTAAGAAGCATTATCTAGATCTGGAGGTTGGTTGCCCAATGTTTGCCGAATTGATCAATATAAAAGACGGAAAATGCTGTAGTAAGGAATGATGACATTGTCGGTTTAACTAAAAGAACGTTAAACTTAAGTACAAGCGTAGATGGTAAGGAGGTAAGCGAAAGTTGAGCTGAAATCGGAGTTAAGTTAACCATTTAGACAGACGAGTTAGAAAGAGCTGAGAAAGGAGAATTGTAGACAACAAATTTGGTTTGGTTCGGAAAATAAAACTATAATTTAATGGTTTATATCTTATTAATTATTTTTAGTTGCTTCTTAATTAACTTTTACAGTAGTCATGTTCTAAAAGTTCAACAGCAGTTGGACGCGAATCCGGATCTAATATAAAACACTGGTTTAGGAATTCAACAGTGAGTTTAGCAAGATGATCGGGTATAGGTGGGGTAGATTCGGTTGTAGACTGACCTAATTTGTATAGAGCGGTCAATTCCGCCAACTCTCTCCAAGGCCTTTGACCTGTCAACATTTCGATAAGTAGACATCCTAACGACCATATATCTACTTTAGCGCTGTATCCCTGACTAGTTACAATTTCAGGCGCCATCCAAAACACCGAGCCTTTAAATGATAGACGTACATCGTTACGGTAAACCAAATCACTTCTACGTGATATACCGAAGTCGGTAATTTTACATACGCCTTCGTGATTGATTAAAACGTTTGCTCCTTTAATATCTCTATGCATTATGTTACGACCGTGAAGGTAAGCTAACCCTTTGAGGATTTGTTTCAGAAGTGCAGAAGCGTACTGATCTTCAAAAGGTCCACTACGTAATAGAGCTGAAGCGATAGATCCACCAGAAATATACTCCAAAAAGATGTTCAAGGAGGTTGGGTTAACTTCAAATCCTAAATATTGAACAACATTATCATGGTCTAAATCCTTAAGTAGCTCGATTTCCCTATATAGTTCGCGGATAAAATCACCACGCTTACGACCTACGAGTGGTGTTTGATTAGCCCGTTTCGAATTTGTAGGAGTTGAAGGAAGTTCAATAACTTTAACTGCGATCATATCACCAGTAACTGCATTTAGCGCGTGAAACACTCTACCGAATGACCCCTTACCTATCATTTTACCCTTTACCCACTGCACAGCTGGATATGATCTGGGCATGAGATCTTCAAAGAAAGCTTCGATATCCTCGGTATCATCGGGCTTATCCGGCGATTGCTGCTGAACTGGTTTGTCAGTATTAGGCTCAGTAGCTTTGGCCCTAGATCTAGGCCCAGAATCGTTTCCAACTTGACGAGTTCTTGTGCCCCACATTCGGGTACTACGGCGTGATAGACTCTGATCACTAGAAATGCGTCTCTGATGAGCTTCTTGAACTACCATACGTATGCTCTTCTTACGACCAAGGCCAGATTCTCCTGTCAATTTTACTATAGCTGGGTTCTTAGCTATAGCTTCTGCATCACTACCTTCAACTCCGGCATCAATTATGGGTTTATCAAGATCATGGTTGGGAAAGAACTTTTCAAGATTGGTGGTAATCACATCGGTGGAAGGTCGTTCTCCCCATAATTTAGCCCATGAAGGTGTTTCATCAGTACCAGGCGAAGACGTAGCTACATCTTGTGGTTTTCGATCAAAGTAAGTAGTAGGTGCTGCTTTAGCTTGTGGAGGGAGCGATGTACTGATGAGATCATTGGGTGTTATAGGTAATAAAGGTGCACGAGATGATTCACTACTTTTCGGCTTTTTACCTAAGTTAAACGGTTAAAATATGCTGGATTAGTTAATTACCTTCAGTTGAATATTTACGTTGTGCAACCTTAGTAAGCTGCAGTTTAATATAGCCTTTGTGGTCCGTCTTACGACAGAGGTCTAGTAAATATCTAGGGGAAACAATCCGTGCTAATAAATACAAGTTAGAAAAAAGATGCCCATAATATAATGTAAAATTACTTTTTCCATCAAGTAAATATTCCTCAATTTGGTAATTATCGCCTTCTCCATCAATAAGTAGTGTGCGTAATATGCATTCATAAACCTCATCGGCAGTTGTACAGCCGCCTATATTAACACTATATACCCCACCAGTTTCTAAAGAAACCTGTATAACTTTCTATTGTATAATTTAGTATAAAATGTTTCATAAAAGACAATAAATAGACTTACACTAGAATCAAATTTCATATCCCCCTATAAAAATAAAATAGTTAGGTATAAGTATACATATTAAGATAATAACTTACGGTACTATACTTGCGGTGATGCTTGGAAAACGGATTTAAAAAGTCAGGTAAAATATTAAAAAATGAATTGTTTTCACTAGAAGGTGATGGGGTAGTATTCTTCTTCGTGTTACTAACTCTACCAAGTTGGTTACTGGGCTCAACAAAAGGGTTGGTTTTAATAGGAACGGTTTCAAACTTGTGGCGGGACGAGGAAACCGGTATTTCTTTAATTATATTGTTATCGGCTCTTGACTGGGGTACAATACCATGCCTCTTAGGTGCATTAGCTTGTGCTGAGCCTAAAGGAGAAATATCATAAAATAAAGAAGAACGTCTCGGTGCGGAAGAAAGTATAGAATTTCGATTAGAAACCGATTTACTCATCTCAGTAGTTTTAAAGTTAGGAGGGTCCTTAAACGTTGGCACTTTTAAAGTTCGACTCAAGTTCACCATCGATTCCTTTCTCGGTGTTATTACAGGCTGCACTGACAAAAAGTTAGGCGGATAGACTTGATTCGGCGATTCAAGCATACTTAATTCGTTTTCCCACAGGTCCATTACTGCTCTATCAACCGGGTCAAATAAAGGTGGTGGAAGATTAGTATTATCCAAGGAATTGGGATGGTTGCGGTGGCGCTGATGAGGTAACCTTATATCACTAGACACTGGTTTACCCTGCTTCAAAGCTATTTTACTGAGATCGGGTGCTGAAATAGAAGCATTTGAATTTTTTCGGTATAAACTAGCTCTTAAACCAGTGCTATAAACGTTTTTTTTGTTAGACATAAAATCGTAATTTAGGCTATCAGTCCGATTATTACTTTGATACAACTCCTGATTTACTGACTCATTGTTTTCGTTTGAGTACGAATCAGTGTTAGATAATTGAGCTGTCGGTGTTAAATCGAATTCATCTAATGTATGAAGACTACCTTTAGAATCTTTAGTGCTAAGTTTGTTACACAAGCTTTCGTTGTCGTCTAGCTCTAATTGACCAAGACTTAAATCAAGACTCGATTCTTCGTATAGCGGTAGAGTTGAGTCCGTAAACGGATTGGCAAAAGTTTCATTATCCTTGATTATATTAAATCCCTTTATTTTGTTTGCTACTTCACCATTTTCACCATTTTCAGATAAGGTGACAATCTCCCCAAAATTGCTACCTGGAGAATCATCTGCTTTGTTTTCTTCTATTTTGGTATCAATGATTTATTAGTTGGTAATTGTATAATTAAATAAATATCTGTATACCTGTAGCAACATTAGCCTGTGAAATATGTGGAAAAGGTATTAAGCAATTTGAATCCAGGCAATGTGTTTTAGGGGAAAATGATATGTTTGCTGGTGAACTAGATTGGGGAGACCCATATGACGGTAGTTTTATACTATTTTGATCTTGTGTAGTCGAATTCTGTTTTAATTTAATTAATTTATCATTTCAAATTTCAAATACTTGATTATTAGGGCATTCCGAATAAAAATCTCTTCGAATTGATTTAATAAGACGAATACGATCTTTATAGCTAAAAACTTCTAGATTTCTCAGTAGCTTGTGATCGAGTTCGAGAAATTTAGCACCATATATTTCGTAGTCTAAAAGTTATAAAAATAATGAATTTTGTTAAAAAAACAAGATAAAATTTTAAATTATACCTTTAAATAATTCCACAAAATCTTCCAATTCGTTGTTTTCCAACCATGCTAAAGTCTGTTCAAGATTCCAAGAAAGAGGAGCTTTATCAATTAAAATTAAATTATCTTTATGTGTCGCTGATTTTATAGGATTGTCTGGAATTTGCGGGTTTAATTGCGCAATGTCATTAGAATTAAAAAAACTTTTTTTTGGGTACGAATTTTTCGCATCAATATTTATAGGATTAGCAGATAAGCTAACTGCTTCAATATTTAGTTGATTTTCCGTTTCAACTTTTGGATTTATTAAATTCATAGTATTAAAAGCATAACTACTTGGTATATTTTCTTGAATAAACTGAACGTTTATTGAGGCGTCGCTTATTTTGGTATGGTTGGGAAAATCAATTCGATTAATTACATTACTTCGATGATTGTTGGGTAACTCCTTAGCCTGCATAGTAACTTTGAGGATGTTTTTAGAAAACCAGGAATTTTTCTAGAATTCATTTTGTCGCGTTTCCGGAAACTTATATTTTATGACTTCAGAAGCGCCACAAAATTATAGAAATGCAAATTTCTCATTTATCTAGGCAGAAAAGCTACGTTTTCATCTTATTTGTACTTATAAAATATATGAAGTAGCCCAAATACTAATCTACGAGCTATGCTAAAGTTTAATTGTTCCTCTCTTCTAACTTAATCAATCCAAATACTATTAAAAATTGCTTATTACTAATGAAGCGCTGTGTATTGGTTTGGAATATCGTTATTAACGTATAGGCTAGTAATTTATTAAATTATACTTTTTATAAAAATTTAGCCTTTAACAAACAGTATTTAAGAAAATAGGTGAATTGCAGAATTAATTGGAGATTAGTTCTTGTAAGCCTGGCCTACATAATTTTTAAACCTAATTACAATTAGACTATTTCTTATTAACGTTTTTATAGCACTAAAATTAAATAGATTTTCCTATGAGGTGAAATTTATAAGATTACAAAGGTTTACTAATATACTAATCTATATATAGTATAATAGCAAAATATATAAATCACTTATTTATTTACTGAAAATTGTAGGTACAAACGTAAATTCATTAGTTAATTCCTAAAAGTTTTTTATATTTTAATATGAAATAAAAGTAATATAGATATTTGATTTATTAAACAAAATTGGTTTGTTAATTTAATTTAGTCACTATATATTATCCACATATAGACAATATTTATTATAAATAGCTTTATAGTATTAGTTAATAATAGAATATATTTACTAAAATTTAGTTAAGTAATTTTATATTAGTAAAGCTAAATTGTAAAATTTTAATTAATTATAAAAGTTTAGCTTAAGTTAAATTAAGGTTATTAATAAAATATATAAGCCAATTTTATTCAAATATTATTACTTTATTTTGTTTTATAAATTAATATCTAATTAAAATTTTAATAATTTTATAAATAAACTAAATTTAGATTTAATATAATAAAG
Organism: Capillidium rhysosporum; assembly: GCA_037055185.1. Taxonomy (NCBI): domain Eukaryota; kingdom Fungi; phylum Entomophthoromycota; class Entomophthoromycetes; order Entomophthorales; family Capillidiaceae; genus Capillidium; species Capillidium rhysosporum. The sequence continues at coordinate 13,566 of JAWQFY010000950.1, forward strand.
ATATTAACTATACTTTATTTTAAAATTCTGTAAAATTAAATTTAATAAGTAATAACAGCTAAGTATTAAAGATTATATGGTAAAAAAGGTTAAATATTATTAGTATTAAACTGTAATTTTAAAAGAATATTTAAAAATTAAAATTCTAACTTTTTATAAAATAATTTCTTTTTAAATAATGATATTATCTTTTTAAAAAATATGCCTTAAATTTAAAATGTAGGTTTAACATTTTTTTAAACTAGAAATTTTAAAAAAGTTTTATTTTTATAAAAAGTTAATATTATAATAAATATTATTATAAATTATTGCTTTAAAAACCAGTTTTAATATAGAATATGAAGTAATAAAAACACTAAATATAATAAATAGTTTCTTTTTAAAAAATATAAAATAAATATAAAAGATAAATTATATAATACTAATATTACTAACTTAGATTTTCTAATAACTATATCTTTTTTAAAAGAATATAGTTGTAAAGTTTAGCTATTTAGATAAATTATATTATAAAAAAATATTAAATAAATAAATAAAAAATTAAATTATAAAAAAAATTAATAAAAATTAGTATAATTTACTAAATTATAAAGGTTTTTTTAAAAAGACTAGTAGTAAAAAACAGAGTTTTTAAAAAAGAAAAAGCTTATTTCTAATAATTAAGATAATTAATATAGCTATTACAGCCTTTTATCAAAATTAAAAAAATTAGAAGCTAAGTTAAAAGTTATAATTTAAAATTAATAAAAAAGATTTTAGAAAAAAATATTTAAAATCTAAAAAACTAAAGCTATAATAGCTAAAACTTTAAAAATAATATAAAAAATAATTTTATTAGTTAAAATACTATTAGTTACTAACTTTTAAATAATAATAAAATTTTTTTTTTAATTAGTATCTTTTTAATATAATATTTAATAGGTAATTTAAATTGTTAAAAAGAATAAAATACTAGATAATAAAAGAAATAAGTAATAAAAAGAAGATAAATATAAAGTTTTTTAAAGAAATTAAAGTTAAAAACAATATAATATAGTATTATTATCTTTTTTAATACTTATAAAATTTATAAAGTTTATAAAATAGCTTTAAAGATTTTGAATAAAAAAAGCTTTAACTATTTTAATATATTTAATACTAGTTTTAAAAATATAAAAATTATAAAAAATAAAAATAAAAGCTATAAAAATTAAGCTTTTATTTTAAATTAAAATTAAAATTTTTAAATAAGATTAATTTAAATATTTTTTTTTAAACTTAATTTTTTATATAAAGTTATTAAAACTACTATTTTTAATAAATGGATTATATATTAATAATTATAAATTTAATTAGTATAATAATATAATTTTTAAAATAGTAGTAAATTAAAAATATAAATAATTTATTATATTAATTATTAAAGTAAATTAAATATTATATATTTAATAAAACTTAAATTTATATATAATAAAAGATAAAAGTAATTAAAATTAATAAAATTATTAAAGAATATAATAATATAAATAGCTACTTTTATATTATTTAATCTTTTTTAAAATAATATATAAATAATTTAAATAAATAAAATATAAAAATTAATATTAATTTAAAGTTAAAATTTTACTAATAATTAAAAAAGTAATATATTTTAAAAGTAAAGTATATTTAAAAAACTATATTTATAATAGTAAAATAAAATAAAGAAACTTATATTTATAAATAATACAATTAGTTTTACTTATTAAAATTAATATTTATTAAGCTATAAGTACTTTATTAAATAAATATTAACACTTTACTAACTGCTTTTATTCAATACTATAGGTTAAATATTTACTAATTTAATAAATATAAATATTTATTAATTAATATATAAATATTTAAAAAATATTATAATTGTAGTAATTTTATAATAAGTTTTAAATATTATTTTTTTAATTAATTATAATTAATTATAATTAATTTAAATTTATTTTTATTAACTATTTTATAAATATAGATAAACTACATTTTACTTTTATTTTTAATATTAGTAATACTTTTATTTAAATATAAAAATAAAGCTAAAACTATAATTATTTTAAAAGCAAAAACTTTAATTTTATTATAAATCTTTTATATAACTTTTATTATAATTAAATAACTATTTAAAATTAAAGTAGTAGCTATAAATAAAAGTATATAAATATAGCTTATTTTATAAGTAATTTTATCTATATAATATATTTTATAATTAATTATAAACTAAATAATATATATATTATAGTTTGCAATAATATTATTTAAAAAGCTGCTGTTTTTTTAAAGTATTAATATTTTAATAAAAAAAATTTTTTAAAATATTTTTTATTTTTTTATTTTTTTATTTTAAGTTTTTTATTAAATATATTAAAATTATAAATTTTTAAAGCTAACTAACTTTAAAAATTATATTAATAAAAATATTATATAAATATAAATATATTATTAATTAAAATAAATTTTATTATTATAAATAAAAAAATATTTTAAACTATAGTTTAAACTAATATTAACTAAATTTAAAAGCTAAATAAAAGTAATATATTTAATAAAAATATAACTACTATTTATAAAATTAGTTAAATTATAGCAAAAAATTATAAAACTATTTTAAATTATTGTAAAAATATATATAAAAGTAGTTAATAAAATAGAGTTTTTAATATTTAAAATACAAAATTTAAAAGTAAAAAATATTTAAATTTTATAGCTTATTTATAATTTTATTATAGCTTATTATAAAAACTCTAAAAAAAGCTAAAATATCTAAAGTTATAAGTTTTTTAAAAAGAAAAATATTAATTTAGTAATAAAAGTATATTTTAGACTATAATATATAAAAAACAAAATTAAAACTAACTAAATTTATAATAAGCTTTAAATATTTACAAAAGTATATATTAATATATAAATTTAAAAATATAAAATATATTAATTTTATTTATATTAAAAATATTAAAAGAGAAAATATTTTTAAAGTTAGTATATAAAAATATATCTTAAATATTTAAAGTATTATTATTAAAAATAATATTAAAACTATATACTTTATTTATTTAAAATTTTTTAAATATTACTATTAAATATATATTTTTAATATAAATAAAATTATTATATTTTATATTTTTAATTTTATTTATATTAGATTAATTTATATATTTATAAAATATTTTATATATA
>JAWQFY010000951.1:0-16697 GCA_037055185.1 Capillidium rhysosporum
TAATTATACTTTTACTAAGTATTACTTAGTATAATAATTTATAATTAGAGATAAAACTTAGTATAACTCAGTTATACTTAGTAATTAATAAAAAAATATATATAAAAAACTAAAAAATAAAGTTAAAAGCTTTGTTTGATATTTTAATTATAACTTTATTTAATAAATAACTTATTATTACTTTAATTTTACTAGCTTTATTAATTTTATATTAAAGTTTTTTACTAAAATATAGAACTTTTTTTAAAATCTTAAATTATTTATTTTGTTTTTTATTTCTATCCTATATAAACTACTTTATTTACTTATTATATAAATAGTTATTTCAAGACTTAGTTAACTATATAGGTATTTATTATATTTAGACTAAGTTTTTTTACTAGTAGAATTAATTACTATTACTATTCTTAATTTAGTATTATACTATTTATAAATACAAATAATAATAAAAAATAAATTTAATAATTGCTAAAAAAAGTCTTATTTTACCTTTTAGATAATTAATTACTTAGACTTTTCTAATAAGCTTAATTATCTTAATATAAAAATAATAGTTATTTAAAACTAAAAATAGAATTATATACATTTAAATATCTTACTTTAGATTTAATTTTTAATCTATACTTAACTTATATATCTAATTCAAATTATAAATAGTTGAGTATAAAACTACTAATCTTAAAAATAATCCTTATTTGTTGCTTATACTATAAGTTTCAATTGGTAAAAAACTATATTTGCAATAAAATACTAATCTAGACCTTAAAGTTTTAACTCTAAAATAACTATAAGTATTTTTTGTAATAGTTAACTACTTAGCAGCAATTTTTTATTAGATTTAAACCTTTTTCTTTATATAAGTTTTTATTTAAAATATATTATAATAAAATATATAACTAATATCTAAGTAGCTAATTAAAAAAAAAGCTAAAGCTGCATTTTTTATATTATACTTAGCCTAAAAGTTATTATTAAATATAGTTACTTTAGGATTTTAATAAGAATTTTAATTAAAAAACTTTCTAATTTACCAATTTTAATTTGAAATTTATTAGTAATTATTTAATTAATTATATAAAACATTATTCAAAACCCTATAAAGACTGCTTTAAAAATAATTTTATATTAGATTACTTTAAAAAAAAGAAAAAAAAGCACTAAGTAAAAAAATAATATAATATATTTATAATAAAAAAACTATTCTTTTATAACATTAAAACTATTATTATTTTATAAACAATATGATAAAGAGATAAAAACCTATTAATATTTATCTATTCAAAACTTTTAGTAAATTATAAAATAAAAAAGTCTAATATTATAATATTCTAACTTATAGTAATAGAGTTTTCTTACTTAATAATATTTTAAAATTAGGTTTTTTTTATAATTTAATTTACTACAGTCCTTATAAAATAGTAGTAAACTTATAAAATTAAGCTATAGTTAGTATAACTCTTTTTTTTAAATTTTTTATCTTAGTTAGACACTAAATAGTTAGTATATTTAACTATATTTATAAGCAAACATAAAATAATTATTACTTTAGTATAATTATTTAATTAGTTTAACTAAAAATTATACAGATATTTTATAGAAAAAATATAGTTAAATATATAATTAAGAAATATTTAGTCTAAAATATTTTTAATTATAGAATTTACAAGAAGTTCAATTTCAATATAATGTAAAGTAATATATAAAGCTACCCTAAGTAATTTTGAAATACTTTAAAATTAATATATAGTACTTTCTAATAAGTGTTATTACAAAAGAAAATAAACAAAGCTTAACAACTATTATAATAATTTACTAAGTTTAAATAAAAGATAAATATTCTTATAGCAAAATTTCTTTTAATAAGGCAAATTTTAAAAAGTTTAGTATTATTTTCTTTAAAAATCTAAGTTATATTTTTGACATAGCATTTTACAAACTAGTTATATATTTAAATATTATATTTAAAAACTTTTAGTTAGTATTTATTTTATAAATCTATAATTTAAAATATAAGTTATAAAAGAAATTAAATTACACTTTTTAATTACTTTAAGTTATAATTTATTTATAGAAAAAATATATAATATAATTTTTAGTTAGTATATTAGACTTAAATACTTAATACTTTAATTATATATTAATAATATTTTTTTATAATCAATATAAATTTAAGTCAAAAATAATATCTTTCTTATTAAAAGTTAAATTACTAAAATATTTAATAATATTAACTAGCTAATAAAGCATAATTTTAATTAAAACTTTTTAATAGTATTATTACTATATTATCAATATAATAAATATTGTTTACCTAAATAATTTATTAACTAATTAACCTGCTTTAGAGATAATAATTATCTTAATTTTATATAATTTACTTAACTTTTTTATAAGTAAATAGTTAAGTATGCTAAAAAAGATTTTTTTTTACTTTAGATAAACTTTTATATATTTTATTTTTATATTACTATTTTTAATATTTTTAAAATTTTAAAGTATAATTAAGCTAAAATACTTGGCTTTAACTAAACTAAATAGTAAAAACTTATATACTTACTATCAAAATAAGCTTATTAATATATTAAAGTACTTATTATTAAAATAAGTTTACTAATATACTAAAGTGCTTATATTTTATTTAAACTCTAATTAATTACATTACTATCTTTAAAATAGTTACTTAGTAAAAATATAATATTATAATTAATTTAAATTTAATTACTACTAAACTTTAGTATAATACTTATATTATTATTTTTAAATTGTTAAAATACTTTTATTTATTTATTATTTTTTACTTTTTAAATAAATCTAGAGTTAATTAGTTTTATTATTATTATTTTTGAAAAATATTTTTATATTATTTTAAACTAATAAATTAAGCTAAAATTCTTTTATTAAAGTATAGCTTTACTAGTTTTCTTATTTTAATAATTTTTTTAATAATTTAAATTAAGATTAAAAGAAAAATTTTTTAAAAAAAATTTTAAGCTTTTAAGTTATAGCTAAATAAATTTTTTATTTTTTTAACATATTTAAATTATTATTTTTAGCTTTTAAATAATAAAGCTAAGTATATACATTTTAAATTAAGCTAAAAAGTATATTTAAAAGATTTAAATTAAATAATAGTTTAATAATAAAAATATATAAGTTAAATATTAAGTAAATATTTAATAGTTAATTTTAAATAACAATATTTTACTAAAATATTTAAAATAGTATAGTAATTAATAAAAATTATTTAAATAATATAAAATTTAGTAATTTTTTTAAAGTAGTATTTAAAATATTAGAAAAAAAAATTTAAAAATTACTAAAATAAAAAGTATATATTTATAAATATTATTTAATAGTAGCTAAAAGATTGTTAGCTTTTATATATATTATTAGTAGTAAATAAATTTTTATATTTTTTATATTTTTAATATTTTTAAATAATTTATATATTTTTTTATAATTTAATTATTTTAAACTATTTATTTTTTAATATTTTAGTTTTTTTTTATTTTATTTAAATATAATTAAATATTTTAAGTAATTAAAATTTATTATTCTTATTATTAATTAATATAATTTTTAATTTTTAACTAAGCTTTTTAAAAAATATACTATTTTAAAAAAACTCTATTTATTAAAATATTTATATTAAGTTTACTATTTAATAAAGTATTAGTAAATGAAATTTTAAATATATAAAAGCTAAAACTTTAATAAGTATTAATATTTTTTACTATAATTTTTTTTAAAGTATATATAATAAAAAATATATAATATTTTAAAGCTATTAAAATAAATAATTAAATTTTCAAAATAAATTTTCATCTAGCAGTATTAATAATTAAAAAAATAAGAATAAAAAAAAATAGTATAAATAACTAAAAAGTTATCTTTTTTAGAAAAATGCCAAAACAAAAAGATAATTTTTAGTTAGTTAATTTTAAAAAGCTAGTAAAATTAAAATATACTTTACTTAATATTTTTTTAAAATTTTATATTAAAATATCACTTATTTAAAGTATTTATACTAGTAGAAATTTTGTAATATTAGTAATAGTACTATCAAAATATAGCAATAAATAATAATAAAAAAGCAATATAAAATTAAGAGTTTTATTTGGAATTCCAATTTTGGATTAATTATTAATTATTTTTAGTATTACTTTTAGTTCCAAAATTTTAATAGCAATCTTTTTAGATATTTTCTAGATTAGAAAACTTATATCTAATTATTATACTAATAACTAAACCTAAAAAGTAAAAAATATTAGAAATTTAAAAATAATAATATTTTTAGCCAAAATTGTTTATTAAAAGTAGGAAAATGTAAATATTGCTTAATAAGGTAAAATAAATTAGATTTTAAAAACTTAAATAGTATTTAGTTTAAATTTTTTAAATATAAATATATAATCTATGGCCTAAATTTTCTTTTTCATCTCAATTGAGGTGGAAATTTGTTTAATTTTTCCTAAGCCAATTAAATTTACACCAGTACACAGATCTTCATTTCTAGCTTGCGCTTGTAACAGGTATTAAAATTGCTCATTATTCTTAAAGTTTTTAGTCAACTTATACTGTTACAAAAATATTTATTATATGATTTAGTTTATAAATCAACTAAGTATAATAAAGTATAGATATTATCAAGCAAACCTATTATATAAATGTCAACACGCACGATTTTACATTTTACCATTTAACTATATAATAAACTCCTATCCTCCTCAGATATATCAATTATAGGGGTAATACAGCAGTAACTAAAACTTATAAGGGTTAAATGGTTAATTTCTGTGGTTCTATTTATATTTATATTATTCCGATCTAAATTTGTAAAATTTTATCCGCAACATTATCGTCGAAGTTTCCAGAAAATTTTTTATGGAATTTAAGATTTATTAATTTTTACAAAATATTAACTCGTTTTGTTTGTTTTTAATTTATATTTATAATTTACCTAATTACTATGTTACGAAAAGAAGATTTCAAAGCTAAAAGTAAAGTTTCCGGGTCGAAACGTTTATCAATAATAACCGAACCTAGCAAAGTTTGTATACTATCCTCAATAACAGCGACTACTGTGGTCTGCGATTTTAACGCTTTTCCATTAAATACTAAATCCGATAATTCCAGTTTATCAAGCTTGAGATCGTTTGTAGATTGGTTCAAACTACCCAAGAGGTCAACTTCACCATTATCCTCGTTCTCTAAAGCTTCGGTATCCTCATTTTTCGCAACTAAAAAGAGGAAATCTTGTATCGAACCATTTACAACTCAACCCAAAGATATAGTAACTCAGGAACCTTTCGTACAACTTGAAGGTATGGAAACTGATGACGAGTACATTGTATGCTCTTACTACTAATATATTTAGAAACTTTATAATAACTAATTTAACTAATCGTGTACTAATTAATATTAATCGCTGGAATGTAGTTGATAATAAATGTAATTTTGAAGCTTCGTCTTTTAACATTCTCTTTTTTAAAGCTTTATTGTATTAATATTTAGCAGTGCAGCTATATAATTTAAAGTTTATATAATTAAGCCTTTTACTTTGAAGCGATCGAAAGTATATGATCTAATTTTTTTAAGATTTAGTTTTTAAGAATTTTAAATTGAAGGCACTTTAATACTATGAAGCGTACAATAAGCTACAAGTACTATAATCTATAAACCTAATCCATAATATTATATTTCAAAGATGAATTTTTTATCGTAGCTTACTGAAAGACAAATATACTTAGAGAGTCACCAGATGATAAAAGTTAGTATACGAAAAGATAATCAAGAAAAAGGTACATTTGATTTAAATATATATTGTTTAAATTTTATACGAATCCAACCTATTGTATTTTGAAACTATATTTTAATAAATAATATGAATAACATAGTGACTGTATAGATGAATATATATATATATATTGATTATTAGAGCCATCACTTTTATCGTATTGCTAAAAAGTAGAAGAATTAAGTTATTACATAATACTTCAATTACAATACTTATATACCAATTTATAAGGTAGATGTATTTATTATCTTACACAATCAAATAATAATATAAAGCAAAATATTGTGTCTTTTAAGATATTTACTGTAATGTCATTGAAAAAGTACAAGGTATTAAAAAACATTCAAAAAATAAGACATCAATTTTACAATGATTTAAAGCACTATGCCTGTGGTTAGCCGAATCTCTATTTCAATCTCTGTAGAGAGCGTCGGACATCTTAATAACATCCTTAAGCTCTTTAACGTCGTGGAGCCGTAGTATATCAGCACCACCTGCGATGGATGCGGTACAAGTGGCAGCAGTTCCACCTATACGGAGTTTGGGATCGGGGATGTCGAGGACCTGCCCTATAAATCGTTTACGGCTCGCACCTACAAGGTAAGGAAACCTTCCTGCACGACCCATGAGTCGGAGATCGCGTAGTAGCTGCAGATTCTGATCGGTATCTTTGGCGAACCCAATTCCAGGGTCTAGAATGATACTCCAACGGTAAACACCGGCTTGAATTGCAGCTGACACGAATTGGGATAGTTCCGTTTGAACCACCTGCATTACCTGGCGTTGATCAGACCCGTAGTCAGTCAACTTACTCATAGTCTTGCTGTCCCCACGCATGTGCATCAGACAGACTGGTACTTCGAGTTTTGCCATAACTGAAACCATGTCAGGGTCACGTGCTCCACCGGAGACGTCGTTAATAAGATTGGCACCGGCTAAAATGGCTTCCTCGGCTACCTTGGCGCGGTAGGTATCAACCGAAATGGGTACCGTAACACCTGCTTCGCGCAGTGCTTTAATAACAGGTACAACCCGGTAGGATTCCTCAGCTTCGCTTACCTCCTCGGCATCTGGTCGTGTGGAGGCACCACCTATATCAATTATGTCAGCACCATCTTCAATCAACTGCTTGGCACGGTTTATGGCAGCGTCAATGGTGTTAAAATCCCCACCGTCCGAGAAGGAGTCAGGGGTCACATTCAGTATCCCCATAATAAAAGTCTTACTACCCAATACCCAGTTCAGACTGTCCGACAACGGTAGTACTTTAACTACTTCACTGCTCCCTTTGTTGTACGTCAATCGGATCAAGAGCTGCTTTGCGGTGATGTGAAGTTTGGGGTGCTCCCAATCTGGTCTGACATCACATAATGGAAATAATACAAACTCACGTTCAGCAATACGAGGGTGGGGGAGGATCAACTTCTCTGTATTCATTTCGACATTATCGTAGAAAAGTACATCTAGATCAATCAGTCGAGGACCATTACGGAAGTTAGGTAGCCTACCTAGTTCCTCTTCAACAGCTTTAAGTGTATCAAGGAGTTCAACTGGGCTTAGCGTAGTTTTAACCTAAAAGCTGTTAATATATATATACATGTATAAATCTACCATACAAACCGCATTGAGGAATTTAGGTTGGTCGGTGACGTACATGGGGGCAGTTTCGTAGAGGAACGAAGTGTCAATAATTTGAATTCCCAATTTTTTCAATGCTTTCAAACCGTTCTTAATATTCGCGTATCTATCGAGTAAGTTGGAACCTAAGGCGATGGCAGCGAGATGCTCTAAGTTACTTTTGTCATCAGCGATGGTGGTACTGATTTGGTTAGATAACAGTTCGGAGGCAAAGTAATTGCAATCTCTAGTGATTTCAGCAGCAGCTGCGGCAGCGAACCTTAAAGCAGATGGTTTAGCTACTCTTACTGTCACCTTGGGGAAGGCACAATTGACTATGGATATGCGTGCGATGGAGGTAGCTAAAGCTTCCACCGTCTTAAACTTACTATCTTCAATCATAGTAGACAAAGTCGATACCAAGGTACGGTAGTTGAAAGGCTTACGTGGTTCAAAGTTGTTAAATACGAGGCCAGGATACAAAGTTAAATCTATAAGAACTACTTGTTTAGCTTCCCGTTCCCATGCGTGTACACCAATGATGGTATTGAGCCTTAACCCACCTATGAACAGCCTATCGTCATGCATATGTTCTAAGTTATCAGAAGTAGCCAAAGTTCTAGAAATCTCTATACCGGAAGTCTCAGCATGTAATAGTCCTTTAGGTTTTTGAACTGAAACGGTAACCTTGCTCCCGTTGAACTTGTTCAAGATTTGCGAACAGATGGCTACCGCCAAATGTTGGAAACTTTCATACTCTTTGGCTTCTGCCACTGCATTAGCTTCCGAAGCTAAGTCAGAGTAACTTAACGAGTGTGCTAACAGATCGCTATCCCCAGCAGCTTCGATACTGGTGAAAAAGACCAAATCGATAGTTATAGGTTGGAGTTTCGGTCGGTCCCAATGATCCCCACCTACTACTGATCTAGCACTTAACCCTCTAACTAATAACTTATCTTTGAATTGGTCCTCGTTACCCTCACTCATTATACTCAATATCTGGTGGCTGGCCATCTTCTTTTTTCTAAATTCTCTACTTCTAGTTATCAAAGAAACAATCGGAGCAGCTTTCCTTTATACTTTTTATGACTTAAATTGTAACTCTTCGACTTAGCCAATGATTAGGCTGTATTTAGCATTAAGTTTTAAGAATAAACTCTGCTACAACAAAATCAAGTAATTTTTTAATCTTTTGATTAGATCGATACTATAGTCAATTATTTTTCACCATTTTTAATATGGAAATAATTAATTGGCTAACTCTTCCGAGATAATAAATAATTTAATTTGATCTTAGATATTTCTTTAATAACCTTTCTAAATGTCCGAAAAGTTCAAGACAGGAATATGTTAGTATTTCCGAGGATCTAATGTAAACAGACACTAATAAACTACCACTGTTTAGATAGTAATATTTGAGGATAATACCAATTTACATATTGCTACCAATTTCCTATAGTTAAATTTATTTTATAATAAAGAAACAACACTATACTAGTTACTATTGCTAGTAAGCTAAGTAACCAAGAATTTTTTTTAAAATATAAGAAAAATAATAGCCTAAAGTTTAATTTTGTTAGTTAAAATTATCAAGTATAATTTTATAATCATTTTGATAACAAAATATAAATATCTAGTTTATGAAATTTGAATATATTTTGTTAAAATCAAAGTTTATAAATTATATTTATAATTTTATACAATTATACTTTAAATAAATTATAAAAATATTTAAAGTTTATATATAATATAAAACTTTATTTTAAAATAAGTTATAAAAACTATAAAGATTAAGCTTATTTTTAACTTATTAATTTAGATGCTAAAATAAAAAAATTAATTACTTAATTATATTATTTTAATATTTTTTATAATAAATTTAATTTATAAAATTATAAGTATAATTTTAAATTTTATTAAATAATTAATATAAAAATAAACATAATAGAATTATTATACTTTTAAATTAAAAATAAGCTTTTGCTAATTATAAGCTTAAATTAAAAGTAAATATTTTATTTTAATAAGTAATTAAATTAAAGTTAAGTACTTTAACTTATTATACTTTAAAATTTTTAAAATATATTAAAATACTAATATAAAAATAAGCTATAAAAAGTTTATTTAAAGTAAAAAAAATTAAATATATATTAATAGTTTAATTATAAAAGTATTAAATAAGTCTTAAAAAATAAAATAAGCAGTTTATTTTAAAAATATTAGTTAAATTAGCTTATAGTAAATTTATATATTTTTAAATAAAAATAATTTTTAATAAAATTTATTAAAATATAAAAAAAGCTAATAATATATTATTTAAATAAAAAGTAAAATATAGATATATATATATATATTTAGCTTTAAATTAATTTTTATTTAAACTAATAATTTTTAAGCTTTAAATTTTTAAAAATATTTACTAATATATATTAGCTTTAAAAATTTATAAAAAAAATATATAAAAATACTATTTTTTAATAAAATAAAATAAATTTAAGTTTATTTTTTTATTTTATTTTAATAAAATAATATTATTAGCTTAAATTAAATTAAGTAAATTTATATTAAAGTTTAAATTAATATTAAAATTAAAATTTTATATTTTAAAAATTTTAATATTTATATTTTATAATATTTAAACTTTTTATATAATTTATTAAAAAATATATAATTTTAAGTTAAAATGCTATTATATTTATTAAAATATTTAAATAAATTAAATTTTAAAGTAAATAAAGGTAAATATATTAGTTATATTTAGTATTTTTAAATATAAAAAATAGTAAATAATATTAAATAATAATAATAATTTATATTTTTTTATTTTTAGCTATATTTTTATTAAAAATTAAATTTATAAGCTTTTATATAATGGTTTTTTAAGTATTATAGCTGCTATAAATAAATAAATTAAAATAGTAAAATAAAGCTTTAAATTTAAATATTTAAATTTTTTTGAATTTTTTTTAAACTGTTATAATATTAAAAATTAAAAATTTAGTGCTTTTATAAAATAATATATATATAAATTTTAGTTAAACTACTTTACTTTTTTATATATTTTTAATATTTATATTAAATTAAAAAATTTTAAATCTTTTAATTACTAGTATTAATATTAAAAATCTAAATATTATTATTAATATTAAACTTAACTTTTAGAATTTAATTTAGCTATTAAAAGTTAATAAATAAATAAAATAATATATTAGTAATAGTTAAATAATATAATAATAATAAAAATTCAAATTTTATTTAATTTAAAAATAATATTAATTATTTTTAAATCTTTTTTTAAACTTAAAATTTTAATAGTATTTTACTTATTAATATTTAGTTTTAATTTAGTATACTAGCTATAATTTATATATAAATAAAGTAATTTTTATTTTAAAAAACATATATATATATATATATATTTTAATAAAGTTAAATAAATTAAGAATTAAGCTTTTATATAAAGCTTAAATTTTAAATTATTAAATTTAAGCTTAGTAAATAAATTTAAATTTAATTATAGCCTTATTAAATTTAGAAAAAACTAACTATTTTTTAAACTAAAACTTAATAATATATTAGTATTAATTTTTTTTTAACCTAATACTTTATAATTAAATTAGTATACTACTAATATACTAAATAATTATTTTTTAACTTTATTATAATATTATTAAAAATAAATTTATTTATTTTAAAAATTACTAAAATATAACTATATTATAATATTTTAATAAAACTAGTATACTTATAATTATAATTTAATATATATATATATATTAAATTAGAGAATTAATTGCTATTTAAATTAGTTTAAATAAATATTATTAAATATATTATAGTTTACTACTGTTTTTTTTAATAAGATTTAAAATTTTAACTTAGTTTATATTATATTAAACTAGAGCTATACTATTTTACTAAGATAATATTAAATTAAATTAAAAAAATTAATTTTATTATTGTATTTTTGATTTATTTTTAGTTTTAAATTGAATTATTTTTTTAGTATAATTACTAGCTTTATTAAATATTTTATTTATTTTAAAATCAAATTAATTTAGAATTATAATATTGCAATTAATAAGTGCAATATAATAATAAATTAGTAGCAGTATTTTATTTAAGCTTAATTAATAGAAATTATTAAAATGATTCTATATAATTTAATATAATTTAATATAATTCAATATAATTTAATATAGTTTGATATAGTTTGATAAGTTGCTACAAATTTAATATTTATAAATTAGTATTTTAAATTACTTCTATAGATTTAAAGTTCTGCCTTTAAAATAAGCTATTTTTAATAAAGCAAGCTTACACAAATAAATTTATTACTAAATATAGTATATTTTAACTTGTAAACCAATAATTATATAATTTAATTTATTAGAAAAATAAATATATTAAATAGTACTAAGAATATATATATTTTTTGGACTAGCTTTATTTTCATCTAATAGTATACCCATATAAAATTTTTTGTACATAGCAATATTAAAGGCTAGTAGTAGATTTTACAGAGTTTCTATTTAAGTATAGTTATTTATTATAAAAATTTGGGTTCTATTTTATTCCTTAGGATCTATAATATTCTAAATTTTAATTTTGCACGCAGTCTAATATTTGATTTATAAGCAGATTAGCCATAAAGAAATTTCTAGATGCAGTGAATATGTGTTATACGACAATGTTTGTTTTGTTTTTGAACTTTATGTAATTTAATATCATATATTTGTTGACGCTGTACTTGAGCATTTAAAGGTTAATTATAATGGTACAAAAGAATGAATTCTTAGTTTTTGAATACACCTCTTTTGATATAAATATCATATATGCTTACATACCGATATTAGTTTATAGGTATGAGGTATTTCAGTGTAAAAGAATATTGGATGCATATCTGAGCCCATTACATATAACGGGTAAGAGTTTTAGCTTCTTTTATCCGGAAAAACCATAATCCAAACTTGATCAACTTATCGTACTATTCTTAGATTAGAAAACAACCCAATCAAGTAGTCAAGCGTTTTCAATTTTAGACAAGTAAATTGGGCACAAAAACTTAATCTAATCTTGATAGATCTTTTGTACCACTAACCTAAATAAAAGTAATAAGGATGGCTAAAGTTTTTACCTACGAGCAACTTAGCGAACATACAACCGAATCTGATTTATGGATGACCATCCGTGGTAAAGTTTATAACGTTACCAAGTTTATTCAAGATGTAATTTTTTTAATATAAAGAAAAAATGGTTAATTTATTTTAGCATCCTGGAGGTGAGGAAGTGCTTCTTGAATTAGGTGGTCAAGATGCTACCGAACCTTACGATGATATTGGTCACTCCGAAAACGCAGATAACATTTTAGAAAAATATTTAATAGGAGACTTAGATAAATCCTCTACCGTATTACACTTCTGCTTTAAATTTAACTAAAATATATCTCTTTAGAAACCTGAAAAGATTGAGCAAAAGCAGCAATTTACAACTAAACCGGAATCGTCTTTTAGGTAAGATTATTTATAAGACTAGTTTCATTTTATATTTTAAGTCAATTCTTTGATTACTTTTGGAATTCGAAATCCTAATTTAGACTATTGTTATTATTTCATGTTTTTAATATTAATTAAATTTATTAGTGCTGTTCCTATTGTAATAGTAGCCCTTGGTATTTTCGCTTATTTACTCTATACATACTACTTAAAATAAATTAACTGATGAATTTTTTATCGTTTTTTATCTTTATTGAAGGTAGATAAGTATTTAAGGCTAGTTTTATTTATAAATATTTGAGAATACAAAATTCTATTTAATATATTTTGTTGAGCTTTATTGCACTAAGCCCAAATAACAAATACAAATTATTTGTATTTTGGGTTATAACTTAAGTATTTTATAGAGTTTAAATATGCAATAAAAACTAAATTACTTATTAGATAAAAAAAATTTTAAAATAATATAACAAGCGTTTTTTAAAATATATAGTTAAATATAAGTAAACAGTTTTCATTTATAGTATTATAAAATAAAGATTATTGGTCAATCTACTTTAACTTTTATCGTTTTTGTGTCATTTTGCTATAACAAAATTTACACAATCTAAGAACTTTTACATTATTTGATATTTACAACTTTAATTTTAAAATTCAGTTTAGTATATATATATATATATATAACTTAATAGTTTAATAAGTATTTGCTTCAATTTAGCTTTAACTTTATGATTATAATTTTAAAAAAATATATCTAAATTATTACTAGTTTTTTTTTAAAAGGTGATAACTATACTACAAGGTAGCATACTTAAGTGCTGAATTTGTAAAAATTTATTAAGTATAAGAGAAATGTAAATAAAATAAATACTATAAAATATTTATTTTAAAAAAATCAAACTGAATTAAAATAAGTAGAAAAAAAATATAATAGAATATTTATATAGAAAATTAAATCTGTATCTTCTAACTAAATATTAACTAATAAATTATGAAGTTATATTATACAGTTATAAAAAATATATTAATTAAAAAGATATTATATAATATTTAAATATATGTATATATAAAGTTATATAATATTATACTAAATAATATTTAAAAAATGGATAAAATTTAATTTATAATATTATATAAACCTTATATATATATAATTAAAATTAAAATTAAAATTTTTATATCTAAATTATAGTTTATTTTAAAGCTAATTAAATATTGCTTTATTAAATAGTTAAAAAGTAATAGAAAAATAAGTATTATAAAGCTTTTATATAAAACTTATTTTTATAATAAAATGCTTATTTATAAAATATTTTAAAATTTAACTAGTTTATATTTTTATATAGTAAAATATTTTAAAAAGTAACTAAAGTTTTAATTTATTAATTAAGCTTAATTAAAGATAAAAGTATTTAAAAATATAATCTAATAAGCTAATATATTGAAAAAAAATAAAAAAATATAAATTAACTATTAAAAAATTACTTTTTATATTTTAAATAAATAGTTTAATTTTAAACTTAAATATATAAGTATTATATAGATTATTAAAAGTTAAGCTTTAAAAAAAGTAATACTTTAAATATTTTATTAAATAATTTAATTCTACTATTATATAATATAAATAGCTAGTTTATATTTAAATAGTAGCTTTATTTATATTTAAATATATTTTACTTATTTTATTATATATATTTTACATTATACTAAACTTTATAAAATTAGTGTTATTAACTATAACTATATTTCTATAATTAGTAAATTTTATAAAATTTACTAATTTTTTTTATTAATAGTTATATAATTTAATTTAAAAAAATTAAAATTTAAAATTTATAGCTAATTAAATAATAATTATAATAATAGATTCCCTTATTTAATATTAAACTTTACTATAAAAAACTTTAAATTTTAACTATTAATTTTAATTACTACTTCTGTAAAATCTTAAAATTATAATAAATAAACAGTAAATTTATACTTTTTTAATACTACTAATAATTAGTTATAAAATATTTAATAATATATTTTTTTAGTTTAAAAAAATTATTTTACTATAAGTTAATTTTTATAACTTTATTTTAATTACATTTATTATTATTGCTATAACTTTAACAATAAATTTAATTTTATAAATAATTATAAGTAAAAAAATAATATATTATTTAAACTATTACTAATTATATTTATAAGTAATTTTTAATTTTTATTTTTATATTAATTATTAGTATACTAAAAGTTTTAATTTAAGTTTTTTATTAAGCTACTAATTTATAAAACAAATTAGTAAATTTTATTATTTAATATTTAATTAAGCTTTTTAGCTTTTAATTATTTAATTAAAAAATCTTATTAAATCTTTTAACTAAAATATCAACTTTTTAAAATTTTAGTATATTAAGTATTTACTATTTAGCTTTTACTAATACTTTTTATATAGTATTAAATTAAATTATTAAAATAATATTTTTATTTACTATATTATTTTAATTAGTTTTAAAAATTATTTTATAATAGCTAAATAATTAAATAGTATAAATTTTAAAGTTTTTATATTTTTAAAAATTTATTTATAGCTTTAAAACAGTAAATAATTTTTTTTTACTATTTAAAAATTAAAACTTTATAAGTTATTTAAATAATATTTAGTTTATTTAATTTTAAATCTTTCAAATAACAAATTTTTACAAAACTAAATTTAAACTAAATTAATTTAGATTATATTAAATATTATATAAAAAATATTATATAAAAAAATAAAAATTAAATTTTAATTACTTTTTATTATATAAGAATTTAAAATTTATAAATTATTAAAATTAAAAAAAAAACTTGCTTAGTTAGCTAGCTTAAAGAAATATTATATTAAAATTGCAATAAAAAGTTAAATTTTTATTTTTATTTTTAGCTAAATGCTAAAAAAAGCTTAAGTTTATTTAAATTTATAAAAGTTATTAAATTAAAAGCTTAAATACTAATTTTAGCTTTTAGTTTTCCTTTTTTATAATTTCTATTTTAACTTTTTTTTCTTTTAATTAATTTGATAGTTTTAAATTTAATTTAAATAAAAAACTAAACCTTATATAATACTTTTATTAAAACTATTTATAAACTTAAAAACTAGATAAAAATTTTAAACTAAAAAAAATTAAATTTTCTAATTAAAATTTATAGTATTATATTTTATAAATATTAATATAATTAAATTAAATATACTTTTTAGTAGTAAAAGCAATATAAAACTAAAAACTATACTAATAAAAGCTTTTTAACTAATTAAATAATTATAAAAACAATTTATTATAAAATATTTTAGTTTTATAATAACTAAAATAACTTTAAATTACTATTAATAAAATAGTAATAGTAATTATAAAATTACTTAATTTGTTAAAAATATAAATATACTAATAGCTATACTAAAATATTAATAAAAAGTTAAAAGATTTTAATATTAAAAATTAAATAAAAATATAAAAGATTTTAATATTAAAAATTAAATAAAAATATAGGTATACTATTAAAAATAAAGTTTATTTAGTTTATTTAAGTTATTAATAGCTAATTTAACTATTAATTATAAACTAAACTTATATACTGTGACATTACAAGCTTTGTCACTTAGCTCATCTAACTGAGCCTCACTGATATTTATTTTTTTCTCTATATATCTTTTCTTTTTTCTAAAATAACAAATACTAATTTTATCTTACTAAGTACTACTTAGTATAAAATGATTTATAATCATACTTTTACTAAGCATTACTTAGCATAATGATTTATAATTA
>JAWQFY010000952.1:0-16686 GCA_037055185.1 Capillidium rhysosporum
AATACTTTTTTATAATAATAAATTTTTATTTTAAATAATTTTAGTTTAGTTTATTAAAAACTATAAATGCTATATTTATACTTAGTATATATACTTTTTATATTTGTTTACTATTTAAGCTATTTTTAAAAAGTTAAAGTTAAATATTTATTTAAAATTATACTTTAAATAATTTTAGCTATAAATCTAACTATATTTATATTATATAGTAATATAGTTTTTTAATATATATTTAATATATAAAAAGCAAATATATACTAAATAAAATTTTATTTTTAAATTTTAAATAACTTATTATTAAAAGTAATTATTTATATATATATATTAAGCTATTAGTATTAATATTATATATTTTTTATAATTATATATATTTAAAAATAAGCTAATATTAATTTTATATAAAAAAATAGCCTAATATATAATTTTTTATTTTTAAATTATAGCTTTTCTTTTTTTAAAATATAAATAAGTTTATTTAAAATTTACTAATATATAGTTTAAGTTATATTTTGATATTTTATATATTATAATATTTTAATACTTAGTAAAATAATAATTATTAACTTCTAATCTAATTTTATTTACTTGCTTTTATTTTTTATTTATTAATTTATTAATAATATAGCTTTAAAATACTTAAATAAGCTAAAAGTAAATTTTTATTTTTATTATTTTTACTTAAACTTAATTTTAATTTTTAATTATAAATTAAATTAGTATAAGCTATTAAAAATTAAATAAACTATATTTTTTACTTATAAAAAATAATATTTATATATAATATAAAATATTTATTATAACTACTTTGCTAATAAATAATAAGTATTTTACTTTTATTTTATTATTATTTTTGTTTTTTTAATTTATTTTTTAAATATATTAAAGCTATCACTTATAAAAAAGCTTATTATAATTTTTTATTTAAATATTTACTTTAAAAATAATTACCTTTTTTATTAATTATATTATAAATTAACTATTTTATATAAGCAAACTATATAATATTATTAGAAAAATAATAAATACTAATATTAGTATTATTATTTATTAAATTTAATTAAAAAAATAAATTTTAATTATTAGCTTAATTTTTTATTATATTTTTAAATTTATAAATATCTAACTTATAATATTTTAAAGCTATAATTTATAAAGTAAATAAACTTATTTTAATTAATTTTTAGCTATATATTATTATACTTATATTATATATATATATAATTAAGCTTAAATATATATTAATTTTTTATTTTATTTTATTAGTTTAATCTTATAATTATAAAAGTTATTTAAATTTTTTAAATTATTTTTTTACTACTTTTAATATATTAGTTTTTAAATTTAATTTATAACTTTTAGCTTTAAAATAAGATATATAATTTTATTATATAATTTAAACTAATATATTTTTTAACTAATAACTTTTTAAAACTTTTTTTTAAATTATTTAAATTATTTTTTATATTATAGCCTTTAGCTAAGCTTTTTTGAAAATTTATTTTTTAAATTTAAATATTATAAAATTTAAATAGCTAAAATATATATAGTTTAGATAAAAAGTAATAATAAAATGTAGAATAAGTAAATATATATATATAAAGCTAAATTAAACTATTTTGAACAATTTTACTAAATTTAATATTTTTTATTAAGCTAAAAATATATTTTTAATAAATTTAGTAGTAAAATAAAACTTACTACTAATTAAAAAATACTATAATTTAGTATAAATTAAATTTTAAAATAATAGTTTTAAATTTAAATATTTTAATAAGTATTAGAAATAGTAAAATAAAAGCTAAAAATATTAAAAAAATTAAAAAAATAAATTAAAAAAGCTTTTCTAAAATTTTATTAAGTTTTTTCTATTTTAGTAAATGCTTATTATTTTTAAAAATTAGTAGTACTATTAATAGTTTAAATAATTTTATTAAGTATAAGGCTAACTTTAAAAACTTAGTTAAACTTGTTAAAAATACTAATTTTATTTATAAGCTATTAAAAATAAATAAAAATAATACTAAAGAAACAAAGGCATATTTTAATTTTAGCTTAGTTTAAAGTTATACTTAATAAGATTTCTTAGATTAATATACTTGTTACTATATTAAAAAAGCTAAAAAATATAATAAAAATAAAAAAGCTATTTTTATTTAATTAAATCAACTAATTTTTAAGCATTTATATAAAGTTTAAGTTTTACTTTATTAAATTTAAGCTAAAAATAATTTATAAATTTAATTTTTAGTTTTATCAAGTTTATAAAATTATATTAAATTAAAATTTAAAATTTAATCTATTATATTATACTTAAAATATTATATTAACTATTAATTAAGCCAACTTTTATTTAAAATTTAATATAAAACTTTTTAAAAACTTTTTTCTAAACAATATTTTACTATTATATAAATTTTTTTATTATATAGTTTAATACATTTATATTAAATATAATATTAGTATATATTATATAAACAAGTATAAATTTAAATATATATATATTTAATTTTATACTAAAATCTATTTTTTATAACATATATATATATAAATTTATACTAATAGTTAAACTTTTAATATATTATGTTTCTATTAAAATAAACTATTATTATTATTATATATACTTTTTAGAATTATATTTACAGCTATATAGCAGATACTACTTTTATTATAACATTTGCTCTTTTTAAAGTTTTAAATATAACTACATTTTAATAATTTTATCAAAAGTTTTGTATATTATAAATATAAATAAACATATTATAAAATTTAATTTTTAGCTAATTTTATTAAGTGTATTTTATTTTGTAACCTATTTTTGAGATTAGCTACTTTGAAAGTAGCTGATTACATATACATCTATTTGAATAAATTTATATATACTACTAAAAATAATTATAGAAAAGATTGGGTAATATACTCTTAAAGCTATATTTATAAGTAGTAATAGTAATAGAATATAATGAATCAAGTTCATCTTTCAAATTACTTTTACTACTTTTGAAAATAAAATTATTGTATTATCTTATAAATAATTTTCTATAAAATCAAGTTTTGCAATAAATTTAGCAAATATTAAGATTAGTCTCTCACTAATGTTAAACTAATCTTTATTATCTTATTTTTACCCCTAAGCAATTATACTTTGACTTTTCTTGGTTAACAAATATAAATAGTGCTTATATATTGCACTATAAATACATTGTTGAAAAAGCTTTCAGTAGTAACAATTAAATACTTTTAAGTTTGGTTTATAAGTAAAATACAAGTATATATAGCTATTGTTGTGTTTCATTTGTATAGTGAAAGTACATCACTAGTATTTGATGCCGTTATAAATAATTTTTGGTAAAGGATTAAAATCATGTTACAAAAGATAAACCTGTAAAAGAAATTACTAAACAATGTAAAATTGAACTTATAGGATTTTTATATTGAACATTATATCTCATGGTTGACCTAAAATGAGAAAGCAAATTTTGGTACTGAACAAATATTTAGAAAGAAAAGATATTGACCTTTTTCCAATTCGCTCTCTTCTGCCTCTTCATTCGACCATCTCAACTTAATTTAATTTCTTCGATAAAGGTATATTAGTCTATAGCGTTTGCTTCGTTCATCTCTCTTATGTTTAGTAAACTTTCATAAATTCAGCACTTGGGCATGCCATATAGTGGCATGATAATTAGGTTTTCAAAAATAGAATAAAAAACAATGAAATTTTTAACAAAATTGCTTCAGAGCTATTTAGAAATGATGTAGATATAAAATTTACCTATGGTAAGATTCATAAGTAAACAAAAATATAAAACCAGCTTAGTACTGAATAAAAAAGTAATGAAGAATACATGCAAAAAATACTTTTAAAGCTTACAAATTTAATAGCACGGAAATCTAGGAAGGAGTCTGAACAAAAATAGCATGTACATTATAATTTAGTGTCCTTAGTTAAGCTATGACCCATTACGAGTCGAATAAATATCAGTCATTTTAACTTTTGTAAGCTTTCCCCTCTTTGTTATTTTGGGCTTGAATAGAAAAGAATTAGTTTTAAAATAATTGGATAAAAAATTAATATTTAAAACTTACGATCATATTGGAGTAGTTTATCAATAAGATCAACATGAGTTAATACCATACGACGACAACAGTATCTCTTTAGAGTTAAAGAAGTCATAGCTTCGCTTTTTAATTTATCAATAAGAATCGTTGAACTAGATTAGTTACCTAGGCGGATAGCCAGTTTGAATTAAACTCAAATATTCTTCATATTTGTTGCCGATAACTTTACCACACGAGAAACATCTAACTGGGATGATCATTTTCAGACTTTATATTCTCCCAAGTTTTACTTGAAAAGGTATAAAAGTTTTCAATTCTGAACTCGAATTTTTTATATTATTTTCAATTGGTATAAATTTGAAAATTTTTAAAAATGAAACTAAATTAAGAATAAAAGAATCTTAATAAAAACTTTCCAAATTCAAGTCCAGTTGTGAGAAATTGGGCCCTAGCATTACTGAAGGAGTGGCCAGGTAACAGCTGTAACAGTTCTTGAATCCGCGTTCCTCGTCAGTAATTGTATCTATATTATTTTTTGTTCTAACAATAAAGCAATCAGCATCTTATCTAAACGGATTGAGTGTTTCTATAATCTAAAATAATATTTATAAAATTGGTCTATTAACTAATATTTTTGTTTTATTTTGCTTTGTATCTCATAATTTGTTAGAATAAACGTTTTTGCCAAAGATTTCAATATCTAGATAGGAGTGGGGTTGGAAGATAAATAAACTTGCAAAATTATAAAGAAATTAAAAAAAAAATTAAAAGAAAACAAACTTGTAATAGGTGCACTAAGTATAAAATAATTACATTAAAAACTAATGTTATTAATATACTTATTTTAAAGTTGCATCTACTTATAAAATTTAACTAAAGAAAAGCCTATTTTTTCAATAAATTTGAAATATATTTAACTTTATATTATTAATAAGACTAATAATTAAAGCTATAAATTTTTATATATATAAAGTAATTATTTAAAATATTATAATATTATTTTTTCAAACACAATTTACTTAACTGCTAACAGTATCTTTAGTTTTCAACATCTACTATATTATTTAAAGTATAGATATATTATTAATTTTTAAATATTACTATTAACTTATTAAGCTATAATTATTTATTTACTTTTATAGATATACTTATATTTAAAATTTTCTTTATTAAATTTAATTTTCAAATTTATAAATAAAAAGTATAGTAGAATAATCATATATAACTTTTACCTATAAGTTATAATAACTATTTATAAGTATATTTAAATTTAGTTTACTAATAAGTTTTTGTATAAAGAGGTTGAAATTTTATAAATAGCTAGTATTTTTAAATAAAGTATAAATTTTGCAAATTTTTTTAATATAACTTAAATATTTTTTATAAAATTAAAATTTAAGTTATATATATTATTAGATTAGTATTTTAATTATATAATATTAAATATAATATTTAATAGTTTAAATAATATATATATAATATTACTATTTAGTATAACTATATATTAAAATAAATTAGTAGTTTTTAAAAAAAATATTTATAAATTTAAAATAGTTATTTTTAAGTAAATTTATATATATATTAGATTTAAAATTATATTTTATTTATAATAAATATATATTTATATATAAATATAAGCATTAAATCTATTTATTATAATTTAAATTTAATTAGATTTTTAACTTTTTTTTTAAATTTACTAATTTTTATTACTAATGCTAATAAATATTTTTAATCCTTATTTTTTTATAAAAAATTATTAATATAATTATAATATTTTATTTTTTAAATTAAAAAATATTAGCTAATACTTTTAATTTTAAGTTAACTAATATATTTAATTAATATAAAGTCAAAGATTTTAAAAACTTACTAATTAGTTATATATAATTAACTATTTCTATTTACTAGCTAATACTACTTTTTTATTTTATTAATATTTATTAAAATTTACAAATAAGATAAAAAGAATTATTAACTTTTTTTATATTTTTTTAAATAAAAAATATAGTTATATTAGTAAAACTATAATAATATATACTTATAATACTAATTTAATTTATAATTTTAATTATTTTTATTATATAATACTAATAAATTAATAATATATTAAGAAAAAATTAATTTAAAATTAAATAAGTATATTAGTATATATTTTTTTATTTAAAGTTATTTAAAATACTATTTTTACTACTATTTTTTTAATTTATTTACTAAATATATAAATATTTAATTATTAAATATTATGCTATAAGTATTTTATTATTATATTAAATAAACTTTTTATTAAATTTTATATATATAGTTAAGTTAAAAGCAAATACTTTAGTTAATTATTAAATTAATGTAAAGATAAATATAATAATTTTATTTTAAATTTAACTAAAAAATAATTATTTTAGTTTTATTAAAAAATTTTAGCTTTTATATTTTTATAATATTTATATTTATATATTTTATTATATATTTTATTATACTTTTAATTATATTTTATTAAAATATAAATATTAAAATTAGATTTATGCTAAAAAATTACACTTAATAACTAAGTATAACTTAATATTAATAATTATAACATTTACTTATATTTACTATATTTGTTTAAATAGCTTTTAATATTAATAAAAAAATAATATTTTAATTTTTAATTAATTATATTTTAAAACTATAAAGTTTTTATTATTACTTGTTAATTTTATTAGTATATTATTTATTTATAATTAATTATTTAGCTATTATTAATAATTAATAAAAAATATTAAATAAGTAAAATTTATTTATTTAGTTTTACATATATATATATAAATTTAAAACTTTTAAAATATTTTATTAAAAGTTATATAAAAATTTAAATTTTTATAAGGTAAATACTTTTTTTATATATAATATATCTTTTTAAATTTTATTTATATTAAAATACTAATTTATATTTAATTTTATAGCTTTAAGTTTTAACTACTTTATTAAAACTATATTACTATTTATAAGTTTTTTTTTAAAATAGCTTTAATAGTATTTTATCTTTTTTTACTATATAAAAAATGTATATTTAATATAAATTTATAAATTATTAGTATTTTTTCCTCTATTATATAAAGAAATAAAGTATAATTTATATTTACTTTTTTTAAAATTGCTTAAGCTTTTTTAATTATATTAAAATCTAAGCTATATATAACTTTTTAATATATAAAAAGCTAGCTAAAAATCTTAATACTAGTATTTTTAATATAGTTTTTAAGTATAATAGCAGTATAAAAAGTAGTAAAGTATATAAAATTTTACTTTATATATATTAAAATAGTTTAATAGTTTATTAAATAAGCTTTTTAAATGAGTTTAAAATAAATTAATATAAGTAAACTTATATATTTTTATAGTATTGCTTTAAAAATATTATTATTAAAATTATTTTTTATATATACTAAATATAAATTTAAATATATATTAAAAATCTCTTATATATTAACTTTAAAGCTACTAAATTAATATAAATTATAATTTTTTATAAAGTTAAAGTTATAATTTTAATTAAGCTAATATATATAATTCTTATTTTTAATATTATACTTATTAAACTTATATTTATTTATATTATAAAACTATATAAATTTAGATAATTTCATTTAAATAGTTAGTATACTTATATTAATTATTTTTTCTAAACTATTTTAGTAATATATTATTTAATAAAGCCTAAAAACTATCTAATTTTATTTATATTTAAAAATTTATAAAAAATAAAAGTGTAATTTAATACTTTGTTAAGCTAAGCTTAGTAAAGTTAAATATTTTTAAATATAGCTTTAAATATTTAAAAGTATATTTATATTAGATTTGCTTAGTAAAGCTAAGCAAGTTAAGCTAATATTTTAACTTTTTTAAAATTTAAAGTAATAGTACAATTTTGCATTTTATATAAACTAATTACAAATTAAAAGTATATATATATACTTTATATTTACTTATAATAAAAGTTAAATACTTAATAGCTTTAGCTATATTACTAAATATATAATTATTTATTAATATATATTTAGTTATAGTAATTTCTATAACTATTAGTTTATTTTTATACTAAAATAAGCTATAAACTTCTATTTTTTTATAATTATATATTAAAAATATATAAATTTTAATTATATTTTTTATAGTAGAAATTAAGTATAATATTTTATAATTTATTAAGTAAAAAATTTTAAATTTTTTTATTATTAATATATAAAATTTTATAAATATATAATACTTTTAAAAATAATATTTACTTTTTAAATTTTTAAAATTTTTAACAACTTTTAATATAGTATAATAAATATTATATACTTTTTAATATATAGAAATAAATAATTATAATTAAAAATATTTATTTTAAGCTAATTTTATTAGCTTAATTTTTTTTAATTTAATTTTTAAAATTAAAATTAGCTACTTCAAAAGTAGCTAATTGCTTATTTATTTAAACTTTATTATTTAAACTATAATTATTATAATTGTTTTTAAATTTGCTTAACTTTTATTATTATTTTATTACAATTAAATTAAATATTAGTGTTTTATTTTTACTTTTTAACTTTTTATTAATACTTATTATTTTTTTTTAATATTTTTCTTATTTTTGAATTTAATCTATTTTTATAAAAATAGATTTATATAAAAATTAAAAAATATATTTTTTAAATATTTTGGATTTTTTATATATTATTTAACTTAATTATATTTTAATAATGTATTTATTAGTATATTATTTAGCTATTAAAAATATTTAAAATAAAAAAAAGTTTTTTAGTATTATTATTTAACAGCTTGCTTATAAAAATATTAAGTAAGCTTTAAAAAATAAGATAGATAATATACTTTAGAAGTTGCTTAATAGATAAATTTATAGTAAATAATATTTTAAAAGTATATTAAACTACTTAAAAATTATTTAGTAAAAATATACATTATTATAATAATAATAAAATAACTTTTATTATAAGTATATATTAAACTATTATTAATAATAATTTATATTAGATCAAAATATTTATCTTATTTTTTAAAGCTATTATTTTTACTTAGCTATCTTATATTTAATATTTTATTATAAAAGTAGTTTATTATTGTTTTTACTACTTTATTTTACTTTGTATTTTATAAGTTTACTAATTTATCTAGGCTAAAAACTTAGAAAAAGTTATTACAATATAAGTTAAAAATTTATATATTTAAAAGTAAAGAAATTTTATAATATATAATTGATATAACTTTTAATTATTATAATTTGAATCTTAGTAGTAAGAATATCTAAAATGTAATAAATTTTATATTCTATTAATTATCAATATTCTAAATAAAAGCTATTTTATAATAATATTAGTTTTAAGTACCTTATTATAAAATTTAAAAAGAAAATTCATCTATCTTAAGTTTATTATAATTTATAAGCAATAAAAAGTGCAAATCATCATCTATAAAAAAGTTTGTTTTTTAAAAGTATTTGCCTTTTAATTAAAGCTCCTTAAAAGTTTTTGAAATAGTTTTCATAAATAACATATCTAAATCTTTTTATCTTTAATACTTCTTAGTATTCACTAGCTTTTTGAATATTATAACAATTATGTTAAAAATATAACAAGCTGGAAACTATTAGTCTAAAGCTAGTTCTTAGAAAATAATAAATATAAATAAGGAAAATGAATTTCTATTATCTAAAGACACCTATATTTAAAATTAATCTAATCCAAATTATAAAATAATTCAAGACCATCTGTTGAAAAAATCGGAAATAGCTACAGCAAATCTATCTTTGACAGCTTGGAGAGAATCTAAAGCTGGTCTTACATCCAAGTTGAAGGTAGCAACTTGCTCAGTATCCTCTTGACCATCAGAATAGTAATCGATAATATACCGTTTCTGAACTCCACATCTATCGACAATCCAATCATGTCTATCAAAAGGTTTAGGGGCACTAAAATAATAAAATAAATATTAAAACAATGCAAAATAGTAAGATAAAAAATCTACCCGAAGAATGTTGAATAGAACCAAGCTTTTGGGGTTAGTTGGTCAGGTTTACCACTAAATTTAAGTAACAGAGGATTCGAGCGCTTATCGCAATCATGACTTATAAAAAATTAGAAAAAAGTTATATAAAAATAATTTACCAACTATGTAGCTTCTCCCATTTTAAAATCTCATCCCAAGCACCTTCATTTAAAAAATTGTGAATATCGACCATCATCTCAACATGTTCAACCGGAGTCTCTTTTCCTTTCCTAAGTAAAGCGTTGTAGAATTGCTGTGGTGATGGATATTCCCAACGGTTTATATTATCTCCATCCCTACGTGGTATTTTACTGATTTCTCTTTCCAAGGGTAATTGATTTGCGGTTGCTTCATTCGCTAGAAATGGGATGTTATTTGCAGGGTTGAGCTCACTTTTCATAGGACATTGTGGTAATTCTGAAGTAGGTTTTGGTGCCGGCTTGTCAGCCTTATCTTGATGCATAGGACATTGACTAATATCTCCTCCTCTATTCATCTTTTAGTTTTAGTTAAATCTGCTTTTATTTTTAAATTTAAGATAAAATCAATCTTTTTGATCTAATTCTCAAGATTTTTTTGAGTTTCCTAAAACTAATTTCGACTCAGCTAAATTTTTATATCCAATCAAACTTTGATTTAAAGATAACAAATCTGATGAATTATACAAAAACATGTCACAAACTAACTATTTTTCAGTTACATATTTCAAAAGCAAAATGCATTCTTTTTTTCGATCAAGAGTTACTAAAGAAATAAAGTTTAAAATATATAACTACTGGCAAACAATATTTATATATTAAAGATGGTTAACCAGGGTTTATTTAATCGATTGAGGCATTTCGACGCTTATGCCAAAACTTTAGATGATTTCCGCATTAAAACGACAACTGGAGGAACTGGTATATAAACATTATTATTTAATTACTAAATTTCAATTAGTAACTTTGATAAGTACAGTTATTATCATACTTCTTTCGATCACTGAGTTTATGGATTATAGAAAAGTTCATATAAATTCAGAGCTTTCAGTTGATAAGAGTAGGATGGAAACTTTACCTATTCATCTAGACATAACGTTTCCAAAAGTACCCTGTTACCGTAATTTTTTTATTGATCGTTTTCTAAATGTTGTAGTATTATCTTTAGATTCGGTTCAAGCTACCGGGGAATATCAGATCAACTTAGAATCCTCTATATTTAAGATGCGTTTAGATAAAAATGGGAAAGAAGTTCATACTGAAGAATTTGGTATTTTCTTTATCTAAGATTAAAGTTAAAACAAATTAGTTCCTGGTCAAGAGAAAAATAGTACCGAACATAACGAACTTGTTAAAAAAATTCAAGCTAGTGGTTACTGTGGATCATGCTACGGTGCTTTACCTGATACTGAATGCTGTAATACATGTGAATCGGTTCGGGCTGCATATACTAAGAGAGGTTGGGATATTAACCAAGCCGATAATATCGAACAGGTATTTTCAACTTCTTACCATCAGTTATTAATTTTTATAGTGTGTTAGCGAAGGTTGGACTGAAAAAGTTAAGATTCAAGCTGGAGAAGGCTGTAACATCCACGGCAAACTTGTTGTTAAAAAGATACCTGGAATCTTCCACATCGCTCTGGGTCAATCATTCAATTTCATGGGTATGCATATGCATTCCACTTACGGTAGCACCAACCACGATTACTCTCATACTATAAATAAACTTTCGTTTGGCGAAGTTATTCAATCAATTCAAAATCCGTTGGATAACGTGGTGAAAACTAAAGAACCTGGTAAGCTACATTTTTTCATTTTCAACCATTTTTTAATACTACTGTTAACAAAGTAATTATACTGATCTATTGATTTATATTTTTAGGGCCTGTTAAATTCCAGTATTTCCTCAATGTCGTAGCTACTAACTTCTACTATCTCAGCGGCGAAACTTTAAATACCAACCAGTATTCCGTTACTCAACATGAAGAGGATATGTCTGGGGATGAAGCTTCTGGCTTACCAGGTAAACCATCATGTTTATTTCTGTAGTTTATATTAATTTTTTCCATAGGCGTATTCTTCAAATTCGAAATTTCACCCATGCTAGTAACCTACACCCAATACCAAAAATCCCTCTCATCCTTCCTAACCTCATTATGTGCAATTGTGGGTGGTATTTTAACAGTAGCTTCTATTATTGATGCTGCCATATATAATGCAGAAAAGGCAATGAAGAAAAAAGTTGAGTTGGGCAAAGCCTCCTAAATTTATTCTGATTATTTGCATTTACTATACAGGTTGGCTAGAAATAAATGTAAAGTAAATTTAATATTGCTTTTATAATACAGCAGTATATAGCTTAAGGTATAAAATTTATGCATTGTATTTGCCTACTTATAAAAGATTTTATGCATTTGATAACTTAAATTATTTACTAGCTTTAATATTTTAAAAAAAATATAAAATTAAGCCTAAGTTAAATAAGAAATTTAGTATCTAAAATAGAATTTTTAAATTTTACTAAACTAAATATAAATTATTTAGCTATTAAACTAAAATTTATACTTTATTATTCAAAGCAATAATTATACCTTATAAATTTTAAATTTACTATTTTTGAAATTAAAGCATCTAATATAGTTAATTTTAAGCTTAATTGTAAACAATTTATTATTATAATTTAGATTTTAATTTTTAATTTTTTATATAATTTTTTATAGCTTTCTTTTTTTAAATAAATATTATTTTAAGTTTTTTCTACCTTTTTTAAAATTATAAAACTACAGTATAAAAAAAGTAATATAAGCTTTTTATCACCTTATATAAAGTAGTAATAGCTATTATAATACTATTTAAAATTATAAAAATTAGAAAAAAAAATTATAAATTCATAAGAAAATTTAATATTTACTTACTAAGTGCTTAGTAATTTAATATTTTTAAATATTTATAAGTAAATAAAATTAAAATTAAATTTATAAAAGAAAATATAATATAGTATAAAAAAAACTTAAAATATTTATTTATTTTATTATAAAATTAAAAAATAAATTATTATATAAAGTTTAATTTAATAAAGTTAACTAGTTATATTTAAATTTTTAGCCATTTAGTTTTATATAATATTTTTTTATTTATAATTTTTTTAAATAAAATTTAATTTATTTATAGTTTAATATTTTTTAAAACTAGTTTTAATATTTATTATACATTTTTAAAATTTATAATTTATAGGATCTTTATTTTTTTAACAATTAAACTATTAGCTTTTAAAAAAAATCTTATATAAATATACTTATATAATAGCTTTTTATATATATTTTTTATTAATTATAATAAAACTGCTTTTTAAACTAATTAATTTCTTTTTACTATAATAATTTTATAATTTATAATTTTATTTTAAATAGTTAATATAAGATTTTAAATAGTTAATTAAAAAATTTACTTTAAATATATTTTTTTTAAATTTAGTAATATATAAAAAATATTATATTTATAAATATTATAAAGTACTTTTTAATATAACTAACTTAATACTTTAATAAATTTATAAATATTTAGTATTTTTTTAAAAAAATTAATAGTTTTTAATGCTAGTTTATTTTTTATTATTATTAAAAAAGTTTAGTTAAAATAGTTTTAAGTAAACTTTTTAAAGTTTTATATTTAAATTTAGTATATTAATTAAATTAATATATAATTATTAGTATATTTAAAAAAAAAATTACTTTATAAACTAAAAAGTATATAGCAATTTAATATATTTATATAATTTTATAGAATTAAAATCTAAATATTTTTAATAAATTTAAAATTAAGTAAAAAAGCTACTTAAATATTAATTTTTTAAAAATATATAATAGTAAAAATAGCTTTATAAATTAATGTTTTTATATATTTTTTATTTTTTTATTTTTTTAATAAAAAAATATAGTATTTACTTAATATTTTAATATAGTTATTAGTAGTAAATAAGTTATTTATTTATACTAATTTTAATTTATTAATTATATTTACTATATTTTATATTTTAATTTTAAAAATTTTAAAATAGTTATAGTTATTATAAGTATAAAAATTATAAACTAATATTTATTAATTTAATTTTTTTTAATAATTAGTTAAAAGTTTTTAATAATATATTTTAAAATATTATAAATAATAACTAATTACTTTAAATTAATTTCTTATTTTAATTATTTTATACTTTTAAACTTTAAATAAATAAATATTTTAAATATTTTTTAATTAAATATATATTTTAAATTTAGCTTTTCAATTAAGCTTATTTATTAATTTTAGTATTTAATATACTATTACTATATAACTTTGCTACTTTATTAATAACTTTTAGCCTAAATTTTAGATTTTATTTTTTTAGCTTTATATTATAATTTTTTATTTATAAACTTTTAATTATAATAAAAATTAATATTTTTAAAAAATATAATAAAAAAATTTTGCTTAAATTCTTATTAACTAAATAAAATTAGTAATATAATAAAATTTTAAATACTTGGTAATCTTTTTTAATATTTTAATAGTATTTAGTATTAGTTTATAATTTATAATAATAATAAAGATTTAAAAAAATATTAAAAGTTATTAAAAAAGCTTAATTAGTAAGTATTTTCTAAATTTTATAAATAAATATATTTTATTAAACTAAGTATTAACT
The DNA here is from genome assembly GCA_037055185.1 of Capillidium rhysosporum. Taxonomy (NCBI): domain Eukaryota; kingdom Fungi; phylum Entomophthoromycota; class Entomophthoromycetes; order Entomophthorales; family Capillidiaceae; genus Capillidium; species Capillidium rhysosporum. The sequence goes on from JAWQFY010000952.1 coordinate 14,749, forward strand.
TAAATACTTATATTAATATTTTAAATTTTAATTTTAAATTACTTTAAAAAAACTTAAAAACTAATAATAGATTAATATTAATAAAAAATAATAAACTGGTTTATAATAAAAAAAACTATAGCTTAAAGCTATAAATATTAATAAAGTATTTTAAGCTTATAGCTTATAGTTTAAATATTTATTTTATTATTAATAAACTTTTTTTAAATTATATTTTTAGTAACATAAAATATTTTTAATATAAATAACTTTTATTTTTATTTTATTTAATATAATATTTTTAGTTTTTATTATTATTTTAATAAATTTAGTATATTAAGCTTAATATATTTAATTTTAAATTATATACTTTAAGTTTGAAAATATTATTAATTTTATATTACTTAAACTTCAAAACTATATTATTTACTATTAATTAAATTATTAATTAAATTATAATAATGCTTTTTTAGATTAGTAAGTTTAAATAGCTAAAAATTTAATGTTTTTTTTACTAATTTAAATTTTAAAATTTTATTTTTATATAATATATATTACTATTAAAAAATAAACTTTTTATTAAAATGTAGTAGCTTTTTATATAGTATAGATAAAATATTATAGACAATTTCTTACTAGTATTAAGTAATTAAGTTCTATTTTATAATTATCTTATAATTTTGAAAAATATATAATTATAAGCTTAAATATTTTTATTAATTATATAAATATTTACTAAAATATATAAATATAAAATTTTAACTAATAAGTAAATTTAAAAAATAGCTATATAAAGTATAAAATTTAATTTAGTTTATCTAATATATATATATAAAGAAATATTTTAAATTATAAAATAATTTGCATTTTAATTAATTAAATAGTTAAAAGTATTTAATTTACTAAAATATAAAATAACTTGACTTATAATTATCCAAATAATTAGCTTATTAAAATATACAAATAAAGTATAAAGTTAAGTTAAATAATTATTTAAAAAGTAATAACTAATTACTTTAATTAAATAAATTTAAGTTATATTTTATATTTTTTTAGTTTTATTTATAGCTATTTTAATTACAAATATAGAAAATTAATTTAGAGTTATTTTAGCTTTAAAATTATTAATATATAAAAGTAATAACTTTAACTAAATAAAGTAATATATTAAGTAATAAAAATAAAGTATATTTTTATTACAATTATTGTTTTAATTTATTAGTTTTACTAGTACTAGGTTTATAAAAAAAATATTAGTATTAAAGTTATAAATAATATAATTAAAGCTAATAGCAATTTTTTTATTACTATTTATAATTCCAAAATTATTTTAGGTATTTTTGGCTATAATCAAAAATAAAGTTTTTTATTTTGCTAATAAAAATAATATTAGTAAAATTTTATAAACTGTATCTAAATTTACAATATTTAATTTTAATATATATTAATTTAATTTATAATATTTATTTATTTTTGTTTAATATAATTAGTATTTATTTTTAATACTTTTATTTAAATTATTTAAATTTATATACCTATTATAGTTTAATTTTAAAATTCAATTATTAATTAAAGTTTTATAAATATTTAAGTTATTATTTAAACTGTTAATTTATTAATATAAACTAATATAAAATATAAAGTTTATTTTAAATTTAAAATTTTAATAATATTTATTAATTTTAATAATAATTATAATTGTCATATATATTAAATATATATAAATATATAATATAATTATTTGCTAGATTAGTTAATTAATAGTATATATAATGGTAAATTTATAGAAAATATTTAATTATTTATAATTCAATCATTTTCTATAAATTATATAACTTTTAAACTTTTAATATCTAATAATTAAGTATTAAATTATATTTTTTTATTAATATTATATAACAAAAAACTAATTATATCAAATTATAATTATATATAAATACTATTATTTTTTCTAAATAA
>JAWQFY010000953.1:0-16671 GCA_037055185.1 Capillidium rhysosporum
AAAATAAAAAAACTATAAAAATATTTTAATAAAATTACTAAAGCTAAAATTTTATAACTATAAGCTATAAAGTATTAACTTAAATATTAATAAAGTTTTTTAATATATATATATATTTTTTAATAATTTTAAAATTTTTATTAAGCTTTTTAAATAAAAAATATCTATTTTTAGAAATAGCTAATTTTTTTAGCTATATTTTTATTTATTAATATTATAATATATATAATAGCTAAATTAAGCTATTATTATAAATATATATTATATATTTTATAAATTAAATAATTATAAAAACTTAGCTAATAATTTAAAATTATTATTAAAAAAGTAATAAGCTTTTTTTTTTCTTTTTTTTAATAAAATTTATTAATGATTTTATTTATATTTATATAATTAGCTTATTATTTTTATATTAATAATAATTTTTATTAATATTATAATTTAAAAAAAAAGTATACTTTTAAATAATTTTTTTACAAGCTTTAAAATTAGTATTTTTAATAATTATATATATTTTTTTAATTATTTTAAACTTTTTTATTTATATAAATAATACTATTTAATTTAGTTTTATATAAAAACATTTTAAATTTTTATTTATTTTCAAAATATAATAAATAGATAAAAAAGTTTAATAAAAATAAAATAAATTTATTAAAAAAAATAAACTTTTTTTTTTAAATTTATATTTACTGCTAGCTATTTTAAATTTTTGCTTAATATTACTAAATTATTAATATTTAGATAATTATTATAGCTTTTTTACACTTTTTTAAAAAAAAAAACTTTTAGTTTTCAAAATAAAAATTTTAAATTATTTTAGTAATAATTTATAATTATTAACTTTTATTATCTAAACTAAAAATTAATTTTAAGGATTTTTTAAGTTTTAAAGTACTTTAAAATATATGTAAATATTGCTAAATTTATTGTTTAATTATTTTAGTTATATATAATAATTATAAATAAGTTTAAATTAAAAGTTAATTTTCAAAAATAAAATAAAACTAATAAAATTAAAGTAAAAGCTATAAACTTAAATAATATTATGAAATAATTTATTAGTTTAAAATTTAATTTTTAGTTAATATTATAGCAGCTATTTAAAATTAATTAAAAGCACCTTTATTTAAATAAAATTAGCTTTTTAAAGTTTTTAGCTTATTTTAAAATTATAAATTAAGCTAAATTTCTATTAAGTAAATATATAATTAATTATATAAAATATTTATTATATTTATTAATATACTATTATAACAAAATTTATAATAACTTTTAATTAATACACATATTTTTATAAATTTTTTATTTTACTCACTACTTACAAACTTTATATTGCAATTATATAGCATTTCATAATAAATTATGTAAATTCTTATCATTTCTTTACTAAAAATTTCTATCAACAGATTTTATTCGTTAAAATTCCGGAGTTTTAATTTAAATTTGCTAATTGAACCAAACAATAAGTAATTGTAGGTATAGGCAAATAACCTTCTTTCACAGCCAACCTTTGAGTTTACTTGTCTAGAGTTAGTTATAAGGTAATTATAAATTAAAATATATTTGATTAAACATCCATCTTTTAAAATTCTAACGATTCGAAGAAACCTATTTTAAAATTTTCTTAATAGTTAAATGGCATCAACCGCTACTAAAGTTCAAACCAAAAAGAACAAGGTTTTAAAACCTTATTCCGTACGCCAATCCATTACTCCAGGAACTGTACTCATTCTTCTTGCTGGAATTCACCGTGGTAAGCGTGTTGTATATTTAAAGCAGCTTAAGAGCGGTTTGCTATTGGTCAGTGGACCATTCAAAATTAATGGTGTACCTCTTCGTCGTGTCAATGCCGCTTATGTTATTGCTACTACTACCAAATTAGACATCTCCAATGTTTCTGTAAATTTTTATTCTAAACTTATTCTAAACTTTTAAGGTCCCTGAACACATTGATGACGCTTACTTCGCCAAACCTAAATCAACTGTTAGAGGCAAAATCACCGAAAAGGAATTTTTCGGAGAATCTGAAACCAAGGTAATTTTTATATTTATAATAGTAAATTAAGTTGTTTTTAGAAAGCTGAAGTCTCAGATGAACGTAAAGCTGATCAAAAGAACATCGATAACTTACTTTTGCCTCTTGTTAAATCTCAAGAACACTTATCCAACTATTTGAGCACCAAATTTTCTTTAAGTAAAGGTCAGTTCCCTCATGAGCTTGTCTTTTAAAAGCAATAAATCAACGTATATCTGTTAGATATGTTGAGTAACTATTCAAAATTCGACTAATTATTTATGCAATTAAAACCAGCTAGTTTTCAATTTCTAAAGTAAATTAGTCTTATTGTTTTAATATATTTTTGTTAAATTTTTATATTAAACTATTTGAAATTATAAAGTTATATTTTATTTATTAAAAAAAAGTTATAATAAAAAACTAAGTGACTACATATGAACTATCTATTAATTATTATGTTAATATATTATATAATAAAGAGTTATTAAAAATAATTAGAAACACCGATATATTTAATTTAGATTTTTTTTGATTGATCAGCATTGATCTGTTAATATTTAATTTACTCTTTAACCTTCTTAGAACCACGGATAAGACCAGTACGACGGGCAGCAATAAGACCAACTTTTTGACCAGATGAAGAATCGCGGGCAACAGTAGAGGCATGACCAATATGTTGATGATTACCACCACCGTGAGGATGTTCTACAGGGTTCATAGCAACACCACGAGTCTTAGGCCATGAGTTACGCTTAACACGGTATTTGTGATAAGCACGACCAGCCTTAAGTAAAGGTTTGTCGATACGACCACCACCAGCAACAATACCAACGGTAGCACGGGCCTTAGAAATAATTACTTTCTTAGCACCAGATGGGAGCTTAATACGAGTTCTACCTTCATCAGCGTTGTGTCCAATGATGGTAGCGTAAGCACCAGAGGTACGAGCCAAACCTCCACGATCTCCGGGCTTTTCTTCAACATTACAAATGATGGTACCTTCGGGCATATTACCGACGGGTAAAATGTTTCCTACGGTCAAAGTAGCCTTTTTACCAGCATATACAAATTGACCGGTATACATACCTTCAGTGGCAATGAAAGTTTCAACACGAGTCTTGTACCTCAAATATAACTTAACTAATTGTAATATAAAAAAACATACTTGTAAACGTCACGGAAAGCAACTTTAGCTAAAGGAGCACCACGTCCAGGATCGTGAACAATTTCCTTGACAACACCACGGATATAACCGTTGCGTTCAGCGAAATCCAATGAACGGAATTTAGCGGCTCCTTTACGGTTTTTGTTGTGTGACTTGAAAATACCACCAGCACCTTTTCTCTGAGCACGAATTACACGACCCATTTTTGATTTTAGCTCTACATAAATTCTTTAGTTAATCTATTATTTCTGTATAGTTGATGGATGTAATCTTCTTGTTCTTGAATACTCATGCTTAAAACAATTTTTATAAAATACTTACATTAGGTTGAGAGAGGGTCCAAATATCGGTTTAGGATTTTACAAAAGAAACCCTTGTTTGTTTTTTACGTTTTTCAATTCCGGAATATAATTGAATGGAAATTTAATAAAACTTATAAATTGACCGATAAACTGCAAGTTTTGTACTTATTAGGTTTGTATAAGGTTTTTACTATGATTTAGAAAAGTATTTATTATATACTTAATCTTTATTTGATATTTTTTATACTAAAAATATTTTTATTTTCAAAATATAACTGTAATAATAAATGTATTTTAATTATTTTAGCTTTTAATTAATTTATAGCATATTAAGTTGAAATTTGATTATTTTATCTTTACTATTAAAAATATTTTTAATTATCTAACAAATTAGTAATATTATTTTAAATATAGTTATTTAAGTATTATTTAAGTTAAACTTTAGCAAATTATTATTATTATTATTATTGTAATAAATATTAAAAAAAGATATTATATATTTTATAGTATTTTATTTAATTTTTTCTAGTTTTTAGCTTTATATTTTATAAAAATTAAGAAATATAAACTATTTAAATATAAAATAAATAATTATAATTAATAAGTAAAGGTTTTTTATTTTAAGATTTTTATAAAACAGTTTAAAATTTTAAGTTAAAATATCTAATATAAAATAATATATAAATTAAAAAAATATAAAATAAAGTTAAAATTAAAATATATATATTAAATAATAAAATATTAGCTTATTTTAATATTAATAGTTTTTAATAAGCTTTATACTAATTAATAAAATTAATTTAAATAGCTAATTATATAAAAAATTTCTAATTTAATAATTTTTAACTTTAATATAGCATTTATAGCTAATTTAATTAAGAAAATAAAACTTTTAAATAGCAAATAAGCTTATAAATCAGTATAATAAAATATAAAATAAGAAAAATAAATAAATGCTTAGTTTATTTAAATTAAAATAGTTTAATAAAATAACTAGTATAATTTAAAATAATAATAGATTTTAAAAAATAGCAAATAAAATAAAAATAGCATTAAAAAATAAAACTGTATTTTTAAATATATATATTTTTTATAAATTAAAAATTAACTTAGTTTTTAGATTTAAATAAAAATAAATAGCTACTATTAAAAAAAACTAAAAACATTAAGTAAATAACTATATTTTAATAAGCTTTACTATTTTTAAAAAAAAAAGCTAAGTAAAATTTAAAAGTAAAAATAGTTAGCAAAAAAATAAACTAGAAAAAAAGTTAAAGTAAGCTTTTATAAATAAAAATAAGTAAATTAAAACTAAAAAGCTAACTAAGAATTAATAAAGTTACTATTATATAATTAGTTTATTATTATATAAATTAATATTATTTTTTAAATAGGTAGTATAATAATATTAATATTAATAAAATTAGATAGTTAACTTAGTATAAAGTTAATTAATATATTTATAAATAAATATATAATAAATTATTATTATACTATTATAAATAATAAGTAAAAACTTTTTTTTAAAATAAAATATAAGTTTATATTTTTTAAAATAATGTAAATTAAAAGCTTTAAATATTTTATTTATATTTTTAAAACTAATATAAAAATAAAACTAATTAAAAAAAATTAAAATATAATAAATAAATAAAAATTTATTAAAAACTTTTAAGTAGTGCTAGTTTTTTTTATATATAAATAATAGTATAAAGTTTTTAACTATTATAAATTTCTTAAGTAAACTATATTTAATAAAAATTATAGATATTTATAAAAATATAATAGCTAGTTTTATTAATATTAGCATTAGTAAAAATAAAAAAATAAAAAAATTTAATATAGCATTAGTTAAATACTATAAATAATCTTTATTATAATTATTTAAATAATTAATAAGCTTAAAAATAATTATTTTACTATAAATAGCTTTAGCTATTTATATATACTAGTATATATTAGCTTATAAGCTTTAATTAAAATATATAACTAAATAAATATATTTAAAATAAAAATTTACATAATATAAAAAAGACTAAATATATTATTATATTATAAACTATATTTATACTAGCTTAAATCTAAGTTTTAAAAGTATTATTAGTTTTTTTTTCAAAAAAGAAAACATTTAACTATACTTTTATATATAATAAAATAATGCATAGTAAAAATTTTTAGCTAAAGATAGCTTAAATAAATTTAAATGCTTTATAGTTACTGTAAAATAAAAAATAATAATAAAAGTTAAAATATATTATAGATAAAAAGTAAAGCAATTAAAAAAAGAAAAATAATAAGTTAAGAGTAGCTAAATTATATTAGCTTTTAACTACTAGCTGAATTTTAGGCAGTATTAAATTAATTATATTATTATAGTTTTTATTAGTTTAAATTTATATTCTTTATTTTTTTTAAAGCTTTTTAATTAAAACTGTTAGGTTTAATAGCAAAAATAACTATTTTTCAAATCTTTAGCTTTTTTTAAAATTTATAGAATTAAAAACATATATTAAAAAAAAGTGTAAATTAGTATATTTCAAAGCTTAATATTTAAAGCTAAAATATAGTATAATATTCTATTATATAAAAATTTATTTAAATAATTACTTTTAGAAAAATAGCTGAAATATTTTCAATAAAGCTTTAATATTTTATCTTTCTTTGATTTTACATTTTATTATTATTAAAAATGCTAATTTACAAAAATGTGAAAAAATAGCATTTATAGTACATTTAGTACTTGAAGCTATTAAAAATATTAAATAAACCTAATTTTTTTATCTTATTAGCATTATTTGTTTCAATTTTCAATCTTTAAAAGTCTGTTATATAAAAACATATATTTTGCAAATTGACGTTTTTGATAATAGAAATTTACCATTAAAAATAAACAGCTATATAAAAGTATATTATTGTTTTGGGTGAAGCAATTCAAGTGTGTATGCAAAAAATTAGTTAAATTATATTAAAAATCAATAAAGATATTCTAAATTTATTATTTCTAATTAAAAAGCTGAATAAAATAAAATAATGACTGAGTTTGAAAAACAATCTAGGTTGTGCTATAAGTGGCAAAGGCTTTCAATCATCATTATCGTCTAAGCTTGGGTTATTATTACTAACACTAATAAAGTTAGCATATGTGTTATATAATTTTTGAGATTTCAAAAGCCTAGGAACAAATTCCTTCCAAGACTCAACAGAAAGATCATGAAGCCCATATGAAGATTTTGAGGAATATTCCACTTCAAAGTGTAATTTGCCTTCTTTGTTAGCTTTTGCTAAGTCAGCGTAGTACTGTGTATATTCCAGGAGGTTTCCATGATTGCTTGGTGAATAGGTATATACACGTAACGCTGGATTATTAACTGGTATAATACTTGGACCGTTAGTCAGCACTCCAATAATATTTTTAGGGTGTAATGTAAGTGCAGGTCGGTCTTCTGTTAAACTTATAAGTGAATATTTTTTAGCCTTCTTATGCTTTTTGAGATTTTTAAAATTCGGTGTTTCTTTAACTAAAACGGACAAAGTATCGGCGTTTGTATGTCCATGAAATTGAGCTAAGATAACATCGTTATAATCACCTATTAAGTCAATGTAGTCAGCGTAACATTTTTTCACGTAAAGCTTTTTCCCAGAAACTTTATGCGGTGGAACATGACCTATTATATAAACTTTACTGTGTGCCAAGCGTGATTTGTTTAATTCAGATTCCAGCCATAGCATCTGATCCTTAGCAACACCCGGTTCATCACAATCAATAATTTTTTTATTTTTGCGGAACCAAGCTAAGGTATTAAGGGATATAACTTTAAGGTTCCTGTTTAGCAAATCTACTTTGAAATATCCTCCAGATAAAAACGATGAATCATTAGTCAAATCTAGCTGGTATATTTTCCAAAGCTTAGCTAATTCCTTAAGTATCCTTGAGCCTTGTTTAAAAGAGTTTTGCTTAAACTCATCGTTATTACCAATAGTCGGTATAATTCTAATCTTATTCAAATCCAAGTACTTATTGTAATAATCAACAACTCTAGAGTGGTCTTCAATTACATTATCATCTGTTCTTGGAAGAAGTTCATCACGATTATGGCGGACAACATCGCCAGTATCAATTATAAAATCAATCTTATCACTAAATTCATGCTTTAAAAAGTTATAAGTTTCGGTAACTAAATCTACTGGGCTATCACAATCACTACCTAAAGCACCATATTTGCCTGCATTCGTTCTAATTCCTTTTTCTTTTCTATGGCATAAACTATCCAAACTTCCATCTTTAATATAATTAACATCAACGTGTATATCTACAAAAAGAAAAGTTAATAAATAAAGATTATATGAGATACCTGTAATATGAAGAAATTTGCCATAAAAGTTGTTTAAATTCACATCGTTCTTCGGATTAGCTTCAGTTTCAGATGATAAGTTTAGAATTTGAATTAGGAGATATGTAATGGCGATAAGTGGTAAACCGAATATGAGAAATCGTTTTATTAATGTTGGTTGTCGAGATAGCCAGCTAAAAATACCACATGTCGCAACCATAACTTTACTTAACTCTATCTAAAATAGCTTTAAGTTCACAGCTCTATAACTATGTCTTAATGATTGAATTATTGTGGAAAATTATTTAAGCAAATAACCCGAAAATTTTATAGTAGGAAGGGTTTCAAGGACAGGTTTTAATTAACAAATATTCCAAAATTAAACTATAATTGAACAAGGTTATGATGTAGCTAGTTAGTCAAAATACTTGTTAAAGTTCTATTAATTCAAATATAGCTACATATCGAATATCTTGAAAGAAATACCAATACGATAATTCATTATATACAATCTAATATATACCAAAAACTTTATTTTAGTGCTATAAATACCATGACATAAGTCATAAAAACTCGGTAAAACATTCTAGCAATTTTAAATAACCGAAATAATAAAGCGAATATTTTGATAACTGGTATACAAAAAATCAAACTATATATTATTAAAAGTTTAGGAAAAAGCATATAAAAGACAAGTATAAATTTATTACATGGTGCTAAAATAGCAGCAAAATAAAATTTTAATTTTTATAGATTTTAAGAGTAGTAGAATAGCTACTAAAGATATAAAGAAAATTGATTTTGAGTAGCTAACTGGTAGATATTATCGTATTGGCTACCTTTTCCAACTTTTAAGGTCTTCTATCTCTACTAACAATATTGACCTTCATACCTACTGCTTTTTCTCTCGTATTGGTATCTACCTTATACTTATCAAAGAGTTATTATGGTGCCAACACAAACTTGGAGGTGTTTAGCATAACCAAAAACTGGAACAGGTAACAGTGTGATGAATAAGATACAAATAGTGGATTAAATTGATTTGAGCATTTTATATTTTATAAATTTAACGTTATTAATTATTTAGTTAATTATTTTTGATACCAATTTCCTGCTATAATGTAATTTAGTTTTCTAATACTTTTATTTACATAGTTATTATTAAACCCTATAAACATGCTAAATGTTTTTATTTTATTTCTACATTTTTTAAGATACTGTAATAATTTCTAATTTAGTTAAATATTGCAATATCAGACGAACAAAATAATTTATAGCTAAAAATTAGCGTCAAAGGCAACCGATTATTTTGTTAATGCTTGTATTCTATAAATAAATTAGTGCTTTTGTAATTAGAACTGGTTTTGTATTGAAATCTATTTTAACATAGTACTCCAAAAGCATCTAATTTTAACTAGAGATTAAGAGATAACTATCTAATCTCTATGTAGCAAACATTTTATAAATTTAAATTAGTTAACTATATTGAAGTAAATTATTCATTAACTCTTATAATTATAAAACCTTAGTTTTTTTCAAAATTTTGAGAAAATTATATTTTACTATACCAGTTGTATAGTTTTAATTACTTGTTAAAAATATGTTGAGTATTTTATAATAGAGGCAAAAATAATAAATAAAATAGCAAATGTTATTATAAAATCCTAAAGTCAAAATTTGAAAATTTTAATAAAAATAAGGTTCTTTTTTTAAAAAGACTATTTTTTGCATATTTAAAACTATAATAGTTAATTTGAATTAAGTTTATTTATTAAATATACTGTTAAGTTTTATTAAGTAGTTAATATAAAAGTAAGCATTTTAGTTAATTATAGGCTTAAGTTAAAAGTAAATGTCTTAGTTAAATAAATAAATAAGTTAAAATCAGTTATTTTATCTTGATTATACTTTAAACTATTAAAAATATATTAGAATAATAATATAAAATTTAGATATAAAAAAGTTATTTAAATAGTTTACTTAATAGTTTGCTTATAAAAGTATTAAGTAAATATTAAAAAATAAGATAAATAAGCTACTTTAAAGATTGCTAAACAAGTAAACTTATAGTAGATATTATTTTAAAAGTATATTAGATTATTAACAAATTATTTTAAAAAGGGTTATATTATTATATAATAAAAAATAATTATATTTATAAAATTTTTAAATATAAACTTATATTAATAATATTATAAAATTAAAAAAAGTAAGAAAAAAGTATTTTAAAAAATATTATATAAGCAAATCTTTAATACTAATAAAATTACTTTTAAATTATAATAAAAACTATAGTAAAACTCAAAATTTAAGTTAAATAAGTAGTAGAAAATTAAGTTATTTTAACTTTTAACTTAAAAAATATACTATATCTAAAATTTAATTATACTATTTTAAAATAATAATACTAATAAAATAAGTAAAAAAATATATAAATAAAAATTATATAGTAAAATAAAATACATACTGAAAAAAGATTAATAAAAGCTAAAAATAAAAAATATAAATATAAATTTCTATTTAGTAAAAAAGATAAAATGTTTTCTAAATCTAAAAAAATTATAGGTAGCAGAAAAACAAACTAATAAATTATTGTTTAAAAGTAAAAAAGCTAGTATTTAAATTATAAAGGTTTTTACAACATTTAAAAATAAAATTAATAATTAGATTAGTTTAAAAAATTTAAAAATACTAAATAATAACTATTTAATAAAAATTATAATAGTATCTTAAGTAAAAAAATATTGTAATTTTTCTAATAGCTTTTACTAAAAATATAAAAACTTTAAATATACTAATAAGAAACTATACATAATATAAGAAGAAATATATTAAAATAGACAAAAATAGGCTAAAAAACAAATAAAAACAATAAAGTTTGATAAAAAAAACCATTATTTTTAGAGAGAAAACAGAAAACTAAGTGGAAGAAAATACAATATAGAAGTATTACTGCTTAGTCTACTAAAGTAAAGTTAATAAAAAATGATTATAAAACTTTTAAGACCTAATGGAGGACATTTAGAAGGTAGAATTATCAGGCAGAGTTAACATATAGCATTTATTATTATTTATTATTATATATATTGTAAAGAATTTGTAAATTTTAGAGTAAATTTTAAATTTTCTTATCAGACCCTAGCTAGATGGCATAGCTTTGCAGGTAATTATGTAATCATCCAATCAGGAGATATAGGTTTAATCCCTTGTATAGGTGCCTGTTTTTACTTTTTCCAATTCTCTCAATTCCAAAGTCTTACTTTATAAGTCTCTTTTCATTCATCTGTCTCCTCCCAATTCAATTTTTTAATGGAATTAATCTACAGTATCTGTTTTGCTTGGCTGACAAAGAGGTTAAATCAAAGACCAAGTGAATGTCTCTCCTATTTTTTAAAATTTCCACAAATTCAACACTTGGGCTGTTGGCTTCTAAGGAATAAAAAGTTCTTGTTGATTTTTTGAAAAGGTAAATGATATACAAACCCAACCCTATCCCGATTCTGTTGGTTGGAACTTTAGATCCTCCTCAACAGCTACAACTGCGTAATCTCAGACTTAGAAATTTGAACAATTTCGTTTTAAAATTTTAGCATTGAAAAGGTGTAAATTTTAAAGTTGTATAGGCGTATAGTATATATAATATTATGCTTTGCCGTATATATATATTAGTACGAAACTAATTATATAAAGTTTAACAAATCTATCTTTAATTAAACCTAACTCCTTACACTTAGCTATTCCATTATTCAAGGTATTCCGTCTACATATTAACTCAAATTGGCTTGTTGCTAAATTGTTACCAACTCAAACTTCGATATCGTTGATGACTTTTAACTTGTTACAACTTGTAAGAAACAAAACCAAAGTGAAGTATAAAACAATTCTAGATCAAATACTATATAAGATGATTTGAAATTTTGTAATTACTTGTAGCTGTTTTAAGCGTACTATACTAAATCGTTAAAAAAACGAGTTAAAAATTCAAAACTTGCATTTGAAACCAACTTACTAAAAATTTAAAAACCAGGTGTAAGTGTGTGGGGAGACTTTCAACTAGCTATGTAAGTCAAAAATGGGGTAAGGAACGCTGAAATCTATTTTTTACAAGCCAACAGTATAAAAAGTATACCCTTTCGAAAATTTTATAAACAACTTTACCGAACTAAAGATCAAAATCAAGCCTTTTTAACTTTTCTATTGATACAGTATAGTAAGAACATGAATTTGAATGACATAACAACGAAGTTACAGCGTATGGGTATACTTAGAAAGCACCGACCTTTAATGCTAACTTCGTTGATATTCAATTTTATACTGGGATTAGGGTTAACTTATTTGATATTTTACCTACTACGGTCGCAACAATTGCATTCCACCTTACACCTGGGTAAGTTTTCAGCGGTGAAGGATTACCAGAAACACGTTATAAACACTACCAGGATCGTAATCAACGACACTCAGGTTACTAAACAAGTACAGGGTACTAAATCGGAGAATAATAAAGTTGTGGAGATCGTTGAACCGAAACAGACAACTGTAACAGCGCCAATAGCAACGACGGTAGCTAAAAAGGCGGACGTTGTAGCCAAGAAGTCGATCAACTCTAAAGCTAAGGCTATCGAATCTAGTTCTAAAAAACACGTTAAAGTTAGCAAAGCCCAGCCTAAAAAAGCGTTAAAATCGACTATTAAAAAAGCTTCAAAGGGTACTACGCATCCAATCGACCGTAGATCAAGGAGACGAAGTAATACGAGGTACAATAATGATGATGATGATGACGACGACGATGATGATGATGATGATTATGAAGAGGAAGAGGACGAGTACCGTCACTACCATCCCCGAAATCCACATTACTATCATCACTACCCACCACCACACCATTACAGCCATAACTACCATCACGATAACCATTACTATAGACATAGTTATCATGATGAGGATGACGATTAATTTTGAAGCTCCTTTTTGTTAAAAGGATTGATCGCAATTGACGTCATTTATCGAACAGATTTTTGTTTTAAATCTGTAACAGAGTTGTAAGTTTACTATAATAAAATTAATATTTTTATAATAAATTAAGTTAAATTAAAAAATATATATTATAATTGTAGATTTAAACATTACAAATACAGTATTATTTTACTGGTAGTTTTTAAGCAGATTGGATTATATATAATATATACAACTTAATTTTTATTAAAAGTGGATAAAAATAAATTTAACATTTATATATTATACTTTTCAATATAAACTGTTAGTTTATGCTAGATATTAGGCCATACCATCACAAGGTATGTTATTATGAACTCCAGCAAGCTTAATGGGTTTGACAAAAAAAATTTATTAGTTATAACTAAAAGTAGTAGTTATAACTAGCTAAATATTAGTATTTTTACTTATTAATATTTATTTTTTTATAATTAATACTACTTTTAAAATTTTCTCTTTTCTTAGTAATAATATATTAAAGATATACTATTAATTTTTTGTTAATCTTCTTAAATATTATTTATAAAATTTATAAAAAAATATTAATAACTATTTTTTTTCTTTAAATTAACTATTAATAATTATATTTTTATAATATTACTAAATAATTAAACAATTAACTTTCTTTTAAGTTTTTATTGCACTTTTCCTTACCTTTATGTTATCTTATATTTTAGTATTATTAAAAGTTGTTAAATATTTTTTAAAGTATTAATTTTTATTTATTTATTAAAAATTTAGTAAATTTCAAGGTTTTAAAATTTAATATATGGAATAATATAATAAAAATAAGAAAAGCTTATTGAATATAATAAAATTTATAATTTAATATGCAAATTAGTTTTTAAATTAAGAAAATTAAGAAAAATTTATAAAAATAGTAAATAAATACTAATATTTAATAATATATACTAAAATATAAAAGATAAAAAAGTGCTAATATTAAAAAAGCTAAAAATAAAGAACTAACTATATTAATATAGAAAATAAAACAAATAGCTTAAAAAGTTTAACAAAATTAAAAAAATATTTTTAGCAAAAAATAAGTAAATTAGCTATAAAATTTACTAAAAAATTTATAGTATATAAAAAATATAAATAATAATACTAAATATTAAAATAATACTATATTTATAGTAATTTAATAATAGTTAATTATATTTTTTAACTATTATATATTATAATTAAAACTATTAATATTTTACTTTATTAATCTAAAAACTTTTATATAATGTTAATATAAATAATTTTAAATTATTTATTTTAATAATAGTTATATTTTATCTTTAATACTTTTTTATTTACAAATTCATAATACTAATATATAAATTTATAACTATTTTAATAATTATATATAATTTTTTTTAAGTTATATATTTTAGTATTTTTTTTAAAATATATATTTTTTTAATTTAAAAATTTAGACATTTTAACTTATATAAAGCTAAAAAAATATAATAAAATTAGCTAAATAAATGTATATTTTATACTATTTTTATAAAAATAGTAGCAAAATTTTTAACTTTTAAAAATATTATAAGTAAGTTAGTTAATAATTAATTAAATTAATAAAAGTAGCTAAAAAATATATATTAAAATTAATAAAAAGTAAAAAAACTAGTAAACTAATTAAATAAAACTATTCTAAATTATTTTTTAAGCTATTATAAAAATATAAATAATTAAATAATATATAAATTATTATAAATAAAATAAAATTAAAAAATAATATTATTAAAAATAAAAAATTTATTATTTACTTAAGTTTTGATATTTTTAAAGTTTTTTTAAATATTTATACTAATATAAATATTATTTACTATTTAAAACTATAAATTTATATATATTTATTAATTATTTTCAATTAAATAAATAAGGTAAATATTGTATTTTATTAAATATTTAATTTAATAATTATTAGCTTTATTATATTTTAAATTAAAAGTAAATACTTTAATTAATTATAAACTTAGATAAAAAGTAAATATATAAGTTTTATTATATAGTTAATTTTAAATTAAATACTTTAGCTTAATTTTACTTTAAGATTTTAAAAATATACTATTAAATAATATAGAAATAAAATAAAAAACTTACTTTAAAAATTGCTTAATAAGTAAATTTATAATAAAAGTTTTTTTAAAGTATACTAAGCTACTAGAAAATTATTTAGTAAAAAAAATTATTATTATAATAACTATAAAAATATAATAAAATTAAAGTAATTAAAAAATTAATATATTATTAGTAGTATATTTAAAAAGTAGCTAGTTTATTATCTTTAAACTAAAAAGCTAAAAAATAGTATTTAATAAAATAAAAATAACTTAAAATTAAAACCATCTTTCAATATTAAAATATATAATATAATTTATTAAATTAAAAGTATTTTTTTATTTTAAAAAAATTGTTTTATTATTATAATATTTAGTTTTTAGTATAATATTAATAATAAGCTTTATATTATATAGTACAAAATACTATAATGCAAAAATAGCTATAAATATAATTATTTATATAAAAAAGTTAGTAAATAATTTTAAAATAAATATAGCTTTATTATTAACTATTATAGCAATAAATATAAGTTTAATAGATAATATAAACTAGAAAAGCTAGTAATAATTTAGTAAAAATAATAATATATAATAGTAGTTATAAAGATTAAAAACTAGCTAAAAGTAAAATATAAAATTTATAAAAAAAGATATAAATATTTGTAATTTTAAATATTTTAAATATTTTTAATAAAATATAGTAATAAAAATATTTTATTATTATAACAATAGTTGTAGCTTTATAAATAAGGCTAAATATTTTAAAAATTTAAATTAT
Source organism: Capillidium rhysosporum (assembly GCA_037055185.1). Classification (NCBI taxonomy): domain Eukaryota; kingdom Fungi; phylum Entomophthoromycota; class Entomophthoromycetes; order Entomophthorales; family Capillidiaceae; genus Capillidium; species Capillidium rhysosporum. Next base: position 15,646 of record JAWQFY010000953.1, read on the forward strand.
TAACTATTATAATTTATTATAAAATTTTATTATAAAGTTTTTTATTAAAATTAATACTAGTAGCTATATTTAACTTATTTTAAAATAATTAGCTTATAAAGTTTTTAAGTAAAAATAATATAATAAAAAATATACTATTATTTAAAGTTTTAGTTAAGTATTTAAAATTTATTATATAAAGTTGTTAAAATAAAGCTAAAGCAGTTTTATTATATAAAGTTAGAAAAGAAAGTACTAAAAAAAAGCTTAAAAAAATAATATAAAATAATAAAAATAATTATAAAGCTAGTAACTTATAAAGTTGCTAAGTAATAAAATAGTATAATTATATGTCTAAATTATAAAATAAATAAGCTAAATTTAAAATGTAAATTAGTTTAAATTTATAATATATATTATACTTACTAAAAAAATTAAAGATAATAATAATAGTTATATAATAATAGTTATAAGTCTATTTTTAAGCTATAAATAAAATTTTATCTTAATAAAAAAATAGTAAAACTTTAAAATATATTATAATAAGCTTATAAACATAATTAATTATAAATAATTAATATATTTTTACTATATATTATAAAATAATAGTAAATATATAAATATAAAAAAGATAATTATATTATTAAAGTTTTTTAAATAAAAGCTTATATTAATAATAAAGCTATTTTAGTAAACTTTTTAATAAAGTATTTCTAATATAAAGAATATTATTTTAGGTTAAATTTTTTATAATAATAAAAAAACATTAATATAAAGTTAAAGCAATATATATTTAAGCTTAATTTATTAGCTAAAGTAGTTTAATTTTAGCTTAATATATAGTATAACTAAGTTTATATTATAATAAAGTAAAAAAGATTTACAAAATTATTTTAAAACTATATTAGAATTTTAACTTTTTTTAAACTAAAATATTAAAATAAAATATATTTAATATAAATAATTTTAAAATATTCAAGCTATATGTAGCTTATATACTTTTAAAAATACCTAGTTACTTTTATATAATATTTAAAAAATATAATA
>JAWQFY010000954.1:0-16667 GCA_037055185.1 Capillidium rhysosporum
TTTTTAAAATATTCAGATAGCTTATAAAATAAGAATTTTAAATATATATACTTTTATATATGTTACTTTTTAATATATCAAGTTATTAAAGTTTTTTTAATTGCTAATATATAAAAATAATAAGAAATTTAGCTAAAATTATTTTAAAATTAATTTTAAAATCACAATTTTACACTATAATTTAAATTATTTTTTGAAAATAAATAATTTAAAATTAGTATATATTCAAAATCCTTAAAACTTAAGGATTCCAAATATATATAAAACTTGTATATTTATAATTAAATAAATAAGTTATTAATATAAATCATATGATTATACTATAGTTATATTATTTAACTTATTAAAGTTTTAGTTATATAATTTTAGAATAAGTTATAAATCAAAAGTTTAGCTTTCAAATTTATATAGAATTCTTAAAAGTTAGGTATTCCATATACATCTATAGTTTAAAGTATTAATTTTGAAATTATATATTTTTTATATTTTTTACTTAAAAATAAACTGAAAAATATTGGTTCTATTTGTGCAAATGTAAAACTGCTACTGTATAATAATATAGTAATTATAAATAATGAAAGTTTGTTTAAGAATATATATAAAAGTGTTACTACAATATTAGTGTTATTGTTAATAAGTAATGTAATAACAGTTATAATCTAATAAATAATAGCTTTAATATTAATATCAGTCTTTCTTTCAGTGAAGTTGACTAGTTTGTATATATAAAATAGCTAATTTACTATACATATAACTAGAAAGGTAAGTCCTTTAATAGCAAACATAAATGAAAAATATAAGTAGAGTAAGTTAAGAAAAAGGTTGTAATTGTCTCTATTATAAGTAGCTATCTTAATATATTTAAGGAAACAAGCTAGAAAAAATAGAAAATATTATATAAAAGTATAAAAAAGACTTACTATATAAGATTTAATTAATTTTAATATAAATTCTTAATGCATTATATAACAATATTATTTATTAAAAGTAGACAGAATTTGTTATTTTTTCAAGCCCTAATAGCTTATACTATACTTTATTTATAGATGTATTTTAGGTAAAGCTTTTAAGTTAAAATAAATAAATAAATAAACAAGTCTTTGTTTAGAGCTTGTTTAAATATCCCAAGCTTTGTTAATACATTTTTAATTTATTACTATTAAATTAAAATGAAGTTATAATACTAAAAGTAACATTTCAAAAGTTAGTAAATTATTATTTTACTAAATAACAAAATGTTACACTATTTAGATTATATTAAAGTAATAATACTTAAATAATTAATTAAAGCTAAATTTTTAATTATATAGCTATTTTTTAAAAAATATTTAATTATATTAATTTTTATAATTATTAGTTTACTTTGATAATATTTTTTTAAATAATAAGTAAAACTTAAGCTATAATTTCTTATTTTTTAAAATTATAAATTTAATTTATATAAATTTAAAATCCTTTCAATTAGTTTATTTAGGCTTAATAATTATATATTGATATATAAAATTTTATAAATATGCAGCTATTATATAGTAGTAAATAAAATTTTATTATAAATATTTACTTTATAAATTTAAACTTTTAATACTTTTTAGTAAACTATAATAAATATTATAAGCTTTTTAATATATAAAAACTAAATAAGTTTAATTAAATTTATTTATTTTTTATACTATTTATTATAAATATATTTATATAAAAAGTAACTTAAATTTTATAATAATAATAAAAATTTATATATTAAAGTTTAAAAGTATATAATAATATATTAATTTTTTTTTTAATTTACTTAATTTTATATATTAAAGGTAAGCTTTATCTTTTAAAGCTATAAAGTAATTATTAGTAAAATTTTTAAAGTAAAGATAAAAAGTAAGAATTTTTTTAATAAATTTAAACTAAATAAAAGTTATTAATATCTATAAATATAGTTGGAAAAATAAGTATATTAAATTAATTTTATTATTAAAGCTAATATTTCTAATATAAAGTAGTTAATTATTTAATAAAAATAAGAATTAATAAAATAAAAAATAGTTTAAGCTATAATATACTAAAAAATATTTAATATTTAATATATTTTTTTATATAAGTTTTTTTGAAAAGTATTTATATAGGTATTTAGCTTTTATATAGCTTTTTAATATTTAAAAAAGTATATAAAATTCTTTTCTTATTATTAAAAATATATCTAGTAGTTACTATTTAAATATTAAATAAAAAATTAGAATTTTTATATTTTAAATAAATACTTTTAAAATTAAATCTAGCTATAATTTATAATATGAATAATAAAATAATGTATAATATATTAATATAAAACTTAACTTATAGTAAAAATAAAAAAATTAATTTTAAGTATATAGTATATAATTAAAGTTTTTAAGTATTTTTTAACTTATAATATTATATATTATTTCAAATAATGTTATTTATATCAAGATACTTTTAATATATCTTTATTATGCTAATTTAATAGCTAATAATACTAGAAAAATCATACTAAACTAAATAAAGCTAATCAATATAATGATGTTTTTACTTTTATTATTTATATTTACCTACTTAATTACTTTTTAATTATTATACTTTTCTTAATACTTAAGTAAATTGGTTTATACAAAGTTTTTCAAAATACTTTTAGCTTTTTTTAGTTAATTTTTTTTAGAAATTATTTTAATTTAATTTATTAATTAATTTTAGATTTAAAGGAAAAATTTGAGGTTTTTTATAATAAAGTTCTATATTAAAATAAGTAAATATTCTAAAAAGATTTTAATATTGGCTAAGTAGACATATAAATCAGTTACATTATATTGTCTTAGTGAAAAAAAAGAGGTGTAAGAGAAAAAAAATTAAACTTTACATTTTTATTAATAAAAGTTATCAAAAAGTATATCAAAAGCATTTAAATTAAAAATAAATAAGTAATTTAAAGGCAGTCTATTTGAATTGTAAATTACTCTATTTAAAAACTAAAATTTTACAAAAATGCTTTTGTTTGAAAAATGTAAACTTTGAAAGTATATATTTTAAATTTTAAATGTTAAAATAGTAAAATTATAATATAAACCTCTGAAACTATAAAAAAAAGTTATGGTAAAAGATGAGAAACCCAATTGGTTTATTATATGGTTGCTTATATTTATTTTAAATCTATACAATTTAAGATGTCGATTTGTGGGAATATGGAGAAATAAAAATATATTATGTAAATTAAATTACTGCAAATTACCAAAATAAATACCTTTTTTTATTTTATTAGCCATTTTTAAATCAATTTTCAAAGTTTATTAAGTAAAAACATTATTTTGTAAATCGACATAATAGAGAGGATTTAATATCAAAAGCAAACAGCCATATAAATAAAAAAATGTTTAATTAGATTTCTGATCAACACCGTTGAACAAGAGGAGGTTAGGGGAACCTTCGCCAATATCTTCAACCACATCCTTAGTAGCTAAGTTGAGTAACTTTTGTTTAAGTTTTTCAGCATCAATAGGGCCATCCTCCTGGGAGAGGATATAAGCTAAAGCACCTGCTACATGAGGAGAAGCCATGGAAGTACCGGAAATGACGTTGGTAGCATATTTGGAGCCGTTCCAGGTGGACAAAATATCTTTACCAGGTGCAAAGATGTCAGTACACTTTCCGTAATTGGAGAACCAGGCACGCTCGTCAAGGATATTACTAGCACCTACTGATACTGCTTTCTCAGCGGAAGCTGGTGAGTAACCACAAGCATCGGCGTCGTCGTTACCTGCAGCTACGGCGAAGTGTAAACCTTGTTCGACTGCAGCATCCACCATACTATTCAATAAGTGTGAGTAGGATCCACCTAACGACATATTGGCTACGCTACCCTTGTGAGTTTTACCTTCTGCTTTAGCTTGTCTAACCTCCTTGATAGCTTGCTTGGCGGCCCACTCTATACCCTTGATTACGTCTGAGTTAGAGCCGGAACCGTTCGAGCGCAGTACTTTAACAGCTACTAATTTAACACCCTTGGCTACACCGTACTTTTTACTACCAATTGTACCAGCTACGTGGGTACCATGTCCATTACCATCCTCATCACGGTCATTCAAAGGAATAGTCTTACCCCATATAGCTCTACCTTCGAACTCGACATGATCTACATTGACACCAGTATCGATGATGTAAGCGGTTACGTTGTTTCCAGCTTGGGGATCATGGATGTACTTGTTGAAGTTACCGAAGTTTAAAGATTCACGGTGTGATATTCTAGCAAGACCCCAAGGAGCACCGTTCTGCTGTACATTTTCGTTGATGGTCATGATTCTGTCATGCTCAAGGATTTCGACTTCTTCCATTTCTCTGATCTTACTAGCGACTACTGGCATAAAACTACCGCTGTAGCCTTCGAACCCGGAAACTGAGTACATATGGTTGATCTTGTTATGAACATTAGTATTTTTGAACGAGTTTAACAAAAGTTCCTCTGCTACCACTATATTTAATAAATCGAAGTGAGCTGTCTTTGATGTAAGACTTAAATTATTTTTGAATTTAACAATATAGTGGTTGGGAATTATGCCTTTATGATGCCCGTTAACTTCGTGGGCTTGACTCATAGGCATCTTACTCCCTACTAATGCATTTATTAAAACGCTGGTAACTGATATTATTGAAACTAATTTCATGTCGAAATCTGTAAATTGGAAAAACTTGAAATTCATTTGAGTAGCACTTATCAACTTTATAGCTATTTGTCATTGATGATAAGTTATATTCCTCTTTATCGGTATTCATTGGATACTTTGTAAACAAGTTATACTTCCAACTCATTCTGTCCACTAATGAAGAATCTTTCATGACTTGAATTTCAATCTGATTTTGCCATTGACAAAACTTCTGATATCTGTATTTTATTCAGAAACTTTTATGAAAAATTCTTATTGATAAGTTCACCATTTTTATTAGATTATTGTTAAGTGTTTCTAAAGCCTACTAATATCTAACAGCTTTTATTCATATATATGCTTTCGAAATGATATATATATTAAATTGAAATCAACTTTGTTAAATTGGTAATTTAATTTAATTTAAAATGCTAAACAAAACTAATTAATAGAACTATTGAAGCAGCACAGCTGAAAGTAAATCAAAATTTTCATGTTAAAGAATTTATAGTTAGGTTATTTTAAACTTGAAAAATGTTAAGTGATAATTTAGTATTATTAATATTCATTCTATTTGTATTAAAGTTTACTGTTCGTTAAGCTTTTTATAAGTAGCTATAATTTTGCAAATCATCACATATTAATATATATATATTTACTAAATCTAAATATAATAAATAGCTTGGCTTTTTCGAACACACCAGTTTAATTTACTAACAGTATTCCAGTTATCCAGTTTAAATATTTTATTACAAGTGGACGAAATTACTCTAATAAATACTACCATTCATTGTATGGTTGTATAAGGTTACTTATATTATAATATTTGCTTGTCATTTTTACTATTGATTCCGATTTTCAAATATTTAAGAATAAATATATTATTTTTTAATTTTAATTTTTTGTATATTACATTTGTGACATAAAACCAAAGATTACTTTTATTATGTATAAAAACATGCTTTTAGATAGGTTTTCTCTTGTATTTACATAGTAAATTAGTTTAGCTTTTAGAAAGTATATTTCTAATAATCCAACATTATTTCCTTTTAAAGGCGTAATAAACTAAATATAATGAACGTTGATTTACTACACTATTAAATAAATCTGCAGCGTGTAATATATTATAACCTGAAGTAAACATCGTAAAGATAAGCATTAACATTTAGTAAAATAGTTTTACATTTTTCAACTATAGAAGAAATGTACTTTAAATCATAAATTAAAGCAATATCTAAATTATTTGGCATTTTTCAATTTAATAAACATAGTTTATAAGCTCTCTTGAAATATAAGTACAAATACATTTGTTTATGGTTACGTATAAATTTGCTTCACAGCAAAGTGTTGATACTGTTTTGTTAAAGTTTCCACATGAATCTTTCTAAAATTACATCATAGTTACATTAAACTGTAAATGAAATATCCAGATAAAGTTTACCCAAGTTTTAAATTTAAGCGGAACTTTAACCAGCAGCAGCAAAATGACTAAATTCGAAAAGATCAAAAGTATCGATATAGATGGGGCGGAAGTGTATACCGTACCGAATAGACATGTAAAGTACCAAATTTTAGTCAAGGGAGAGGTTAGATCGTGGGCAGTTTGGAAAAGGTACAGTGAATTTGATGCGCTCCATAAAGAATTAAGTAAGGCAACTGGAAAGCCTATACCTATGGAGTTACCACCTAAGACTGGGTGGTTTAGTTGTGTGGGTTTTAGTGATGAAGGACTTATTGAGGATAGAAAACTAGGTTTCGAAGCTTATTTAAGATGTTTGGTATTAACACCTGAATCTAAATGGCGTGACAGCGATATAGTATCTACTTTTTTACAAATACCATCCTCACGCTCAGCTTTAAACGATCCCAACATGGATGTATCTTCTGAAGGCTGGTTAATCGAATTGAAATCATGTCAGAATCTGGTTAGAGAAATCAGGGCTATTCTTATTAAGCGTGAGAACGAATTTTCTCAACGTAATCTAGCAACTGCTCATCAACATACAGCCGAGGCTCGTAAGCAAAGTTTAAGTTTAAACGCACGCCTAGTAAATTTAGAAAAGTCTTTAACTATACTTGGGCAAGCTAATAGTAACACTTTAACTTTAACTTCTGGAGAATTGCTTAGAAGACGTGATTTACTTGAGCATCTACATAGTGAAAAAGGCTTACTTAACCAGTTAATTCATCGTACGCATCCAACTGAATCAACTGGAAGCTCAAGGGCATCTAGTCCGAGCGTAACTACATCTGATCGCGGTCAGCTACTCAACCAACCGAATCCCACCAGATCTCGACGTGTGTTTGGAAGCGCTGCAGTACCGGCTGAGACTAAAGAGACTAGAGCTCTCGACAATGAGGGACTTCTACAACTTCAAAAGGCTAAAATGGAAATGCAAGACCAGTCGTTAGATCAATTTAGTCGAATACTCCAACGCCAACATCTAATTGGTACTGAAATCGGTAACGAATTAGCTTTACATAATAAATTATTAGAGGATTTAGATAATTCATTGGCTATTACTGACACTAAGATCAAGAAGACTAATAACGACGTCAAGAAGATTAATTAATTCGAGGTATTGACTTTTTATAATGGAAATAAATGTTTATAGTAAGAGAAAGTGAAATTTGAAATGAAAGTTGTACTGCAGATAATTTGTAAGTTTATCTTGTTGTAGAATTACTATGAAAACTGTTGGCATATAGTTTATAAATTTTATAAAGCTAGGATTTTTAAACACTAAGGGCATAAATATTTGATTAAACGGAGTTATTTATGTTTAAAAAATTTAACTAATATTGAATACTAAAAACAAAAAGATTATATTTGGCCTAACTAAAGTTAGGTATATAAAATAAAAGTTATATATTAATTTTTTAGCTGAGTTATAGCTATATATTTACAATTATATAGTTATTTTTATTAATATTAATTCTTAGCAAAAAAGACTTAACATCATATATATAAAATGATAAATATTATAATTATAAATAAATTAAAACATATCAACTTAGGCTAGCTAAACCTTGATAGGCAGTTCTTAAACTAGCTTGGTGGGTAAGGCTGCTCTTTCTTTCTAGTCTAGCTGTATTAGGTAATTTCTCAACTCTAAATGCTTGTTACTGAACATTAGTAGCTAGCTGTAGCAAAAATATATTATAAATATACATAATATTATTAAAAATTAAAATTATTATTTTTCTTTTTATTGCTCTATTTAGCTTATTAGACAAATAGTACTTTTAAAGAAAACCTACTATTTTAATCTAAATTTTTCTAATTATTTAGTTAAAAAGATTTTTAAAAAAATATAAGTAAAAAGTTAAAGTTTATAGTATATTTTAATATTAAATATTTATATATTTAACTTTTTAAAGCATAAAACTAATTTGATATAAAAGCAATCTATTTAAGTAAAATTTTATTATTATAATAATATTTTTTTAATGCTTTTTTATCTTTATATACTAAGTTTTAAAATTTTTAAAAATAATATTAACTATAATAGATAAAGTAGTAATATAACTTATTATAAATTATAATACTTTAGTTAATATACTGAGTAAAAATTAATTTTAATAATAATGAATTTTTTTTTTAAATATAAGTTAAAAATAGTAAATAAAATATTTTTAAATATAACAGAAAATAAATTTAAAAATATTTAATAATTGATTTTTTTTATTGAATTAGATTTACTTATTATTTTATATAATTTTTAACTATTTTATAGTTTTTACCTAGCTTATAGCTTTTTTATATAGTATTTTATTCTTTGTAAATTATTTTATTTATTTAAAGATAAAATTTTCATATTTAATAATTTATAGTCTTTTTAAAAAGTTTTTTATATTATAATTTATTCTTTATTTTCTAACACTAATTTTAATTTAAGATATTATTAGGTTAAAATTTTGATTTTTATTATAAAAATACTATTTAAAGATTTATAAATTTAGCTTTTAAAATTTTTTTAATAATATATTATTTTATTAACTATAATATTTAGTTTTATATAGTCAAATATTTTAATATAGTTTTTATAATTATGTTACTTTATAAAAAAATAGGCTATTTTTATCTTATATTAGTAACTTTTTTATTTTAAAATAGTAAGTTTATATTAATTAAAATATTAATAATATATAAAAATTAACTTTAAAATTAAAGTTCTAAAACTAAAATCTTATAAGTTATATATTATTAATATATTATAAGCTATTAAAATATTTTAAACTATTTATTAAAAATTTCTTTTATAAAATATAATAGCTATTAAAAATCATTATTTTAAATATAACTAAAGTATTATATAAAATAAAATATTATATTAAGTAAATAAATAAATAATAAAAACCAAAAATGTAAAATAATTATTAAAATTTATTATATAGTTAAAATAAAAATAATTATTTTAATTTAATTATTTAGTATATAGTAATATAATCTATTAATAAAACTAAAATACTTATAATTAACTTAAGTATTTTAAAGTTATTATATAATTAAGTTAAAATTAAGTATTTAAGTTTTAATATATAGTTAAATTAAAAGTAACTTAAATATAATATTTGTTAAATAAAAGGAAAATACCTTAATTTTTAAATAATTAAGCTAAAATTAAGTACTTTAGCTTTATATTACTTTAAAATATTAAAATGTATTAAAATAATAATATAAAATAAAAAAAGATATTTTAATAAACTTAATTAATAATATATAAATATTTTATTAAGTATTTTTTAATTTAATAAATTTAAAATATAGTATATTTTAAAATTATAATTATAATTATATTATATAAATTATAAGTATAAACTAATTTATATATTAAAAATAGTTATTTTATAAATTAAGTATATAATTTAGCATATAATTTAAGTTTATATTTACATTTTAATATTTAAATTTACTTTAAATTTTATAAATATATTTTGTTAGCATATTTATATCTTAGTTATTTAATAGATTTTAAGGCTTAGTTTTACTATATTTAAAAAAATATTATTAATAGTTTAATATTTAATTAGCAATATAATTTTAGTTATATTTTATAGTTATTATCTTTAAGGTAGTTTTTTTTTTAATATTAAAATTATTATTTATAACTTAGTTAGATTATTTTATAATTAATTATAATATACTAAGTTATTTATTAAATAAAAGTATAATAGTTACTTAAATTATTAAACTTTTTACTAATTATAAATAATTCTTAATTTATTTAATTTTGCATTAAAATTTTTTAGCATTAACTTATTTTTTATAAAATAGAATAGGTATTAGTTTAGTAATAGAAAAATAAATTAAAAAATTTAATTATAGTTTTTATTTTTAATATATATAAAGCTTAAATACTTTTTTTATAGCAGTTAAACTAATAAAAATATTTAATACTATATTAAATAATAATATATTCTACTTTAATAAAATTAAATATTACTAAAATAAAATAATATTTAAAAAAACTATTATTACTAACTTTTATATTATATTAAATATAATTTACTAATATAAAAATAATTGTAAATTTATTATTATTAATAAACTAAAAAGCTAAAATATATTTAAAGTAATATAAATAAACTAAAATTTAAATATATAGTAAAAATATATTAAAATATATAAAATAAATTTATTAAATTAGAAAATATAATATTAATTTAGAAAAATTATTTTATTATATAAAAATAGCTTTAAAGTTAAAAATTAAAGATTTATAAATTAATTAAAAAAATTTATAATTAAAAGTAAATCTTTTTTTACTATATTTTTTTACTATTAAAATTTATTAAAATAAGTTAATAAGTAGTATATTTACTAACAAAATTTAATATAGTTATATATTTAAATCTATAAATAAAATATAAATTTATAATTAAAGTTATATTTTTTTAGCTTAATATAATTAAGTTTAAAAAATATAACTAAAAAAAATTAATTTATAAATTATTTTTAAAATTTTATAAAATAGTATATATTAAATATTAATAAAAAAAAATTATAGTAATTAAAAATCAAAGCTATAAAATATTATTTTAAAATTTAAAACAGCTTAAATATTAGCTTAACTTATATTATAAAATAAAATAAATCTAATTTTTATATATTTTTAAATATTTAAAGTTACTTTTTTTATAAATTTTTATATTATAAAAAAATATGCAACTTTATAAATATACTGCTATAAATTGCTAAATATAGTAAAATAAAGTTATAAACTTATACCTTTATCTTTTTGTATTAATAAAAAGTTTTTCAAATATAAATAAAATTTAAAATTTAAAAACATAAAAATAATGCTTTTATATTAAATAAGTATATTAATTATTTAAATAGCATTATTTAAACTTATATCTTTTATTTTTATTAAAGAAATTAAATATTAGTAAAGCTAATTTGAAAAAATTTATAGCTAACTATATATTATTAATAAAGTTATTAAAGCTTAAAGTTTAAATATTAAAAATATACTTTAATTAAAATATATTTCTTTTTAAAATTATTAAAATAGCTAAATTTATAAAAGTATTATAAAATTTAATATATTGTTTATTTTATTATAATAAATAACTTTTATTATTTAATATTTTCTTTTTCTTTTTAATATATTTAAATTTCAAAAAAGTATATACTTATTATTATATTATAAGTATATTTTTAAAAATACTATTTATTTTATAAAATATTAATTTCTTTTATAACTTTTAAGATTAATTAATTTTTTATTTATTAGGCTTAGAAAACTTTAATTAAGTTAAAATTTAGACTATATTAATATAAATAGTTAAAAAGAACAATTTTTTTTTAAATACTTTTTTAATACCTTTTATAATTAGCTTAGCTTTTTTTTAATTTAGCTAATTTTTAAAAATTTTAAAATATAAACTGCTAAAAAATATATATATAAATATACTACTTTTAAAAAAAGTATATATTATTTATATAGTAGATTTATTTAAAAAAATATAATATTTAAATTTTTTTAAAATAGTATATTAAAATAATATATTTATATATTTAATTTTTTAATAAACTTGCTAAAATATACTATTAAGTTTTACTATTATTTTTAATAATTTAATATTTTATTTAAAATATTTAGCTAAACCTATTATTATAAAAGTATGACTAGTTAATTAAATATAAAACTATTTAGTAAGTATAATATAAAATATATTAAAATTTAAAATAATACTTAATATTTTAATAATTAGCTTAATTAAAAAAAGTCTAAATTTAGATTTTTTCTAATTAATATTTAAAAAATTAATTAAAATTTACTAAATAAAATATAAACTAAAACATATCTTAAATTTATATTTATACTACTTAATATAAATACATTTTACTAGTAAAATTCTAATTATATTTTAATTATATAAAATTAAAAAATGTATAACTTTAATTACAACTTTATAGCTTATTTATAAGTTTAAATATAAAATATTTTAAAATTTATAAGTATATTAACTATTAATTTATTATAATAAAGTTTAATAAAATGAAAATATAATAATAATAAACTTTTTTAATAAATTTATATACTTTCAGCTACTTTATAAACCTTTATTTTTAACTTTAAAGCTACTTTTATATAATATTAAAAAATTAAAACTAAAAAAAACTTTTATTTTAATAAAAATAAAATATCTATTTTAATATATATTAAATATAGTTAATTTTAAAAAAAATATAATTAACTACTTTAAAAGTGGCTAATTGTATATATATATATTAATATAATAATTTAAAAGGCAATTTTTCTACTTTAATTTTAAAATCTAAAATAAAAATAAACTTTAAGTTTAAAGTTGCTCAATAAAGCTTTAAAATATTTATAATCCTTTTAAAAGTAATTTAACTTTTATAAAATTAAACATATATTAATAGATATCAATTTAGTAAAACAAATATAACAAGCTTTAATTAATATAGTAAATTTTAGCTTTTTAAAAATTTTGTAAAAAAAAGTAAATTTATTGGTAGCTTATAATTAGATTTATCTTTAGTAAATATTTAAGCTATATAAAGGTTATTAGTTTCAACTTCTTAAAATAAGCAGTCAAAGCTTTTAATTTTAAAGTTTTAAAAGATAATATTATGTTGCATATACAATTTAATAAAATAATTGCTACCTGTACCATTTTAATATTTTATAGTAGAGATACCTTTTGTACTAAAGCTATAAATACTCTCAACACAAACTTCTAATATTTGTCAGCAAGATTTATTTAGAAATATCTGAGTTTTTGACTTAGTCTCTATGTAAGCTTGGATAGCTATTAGAAACACAAATAAATTATATTAGCATATTTAGTATAGTGCATTCAAACTGCCATGTAACAACATATGGAATTTAAATTTAGTAGTGTACTCAATCAAAGCGGTGTTAATTAAATAATTGAATTAAAAGAGTTGGGGAGAGTATAATTAAATCAACTATAGGTTAGTGTGAAGAGGTTAAAGTAATAGCTATTTAGGTTTAGATTTGATCGTGTATTTTTACCATTAGTTTGTGGGATAGGAAGGCTTTTTTCTGTTGATTGATTCTTTCTACCCATAGATCACGTTCGCTGATACAGGAGCAGGTCAGGTTGATGTACTCTAACTTTTCATCGACTTTGACGATGGTAAAAGTAGTCTCCAGCTGGGATTTTGGAATAGTGTATTTCACTAATCCCGTTGTCTCTTCTAGTTCAATCTGGTCCAAAGGGATAGGCTAAAAGGTTCAGAATTATTTTCGAGACCTAATTTACCTTTTTAATTAGTTCGTACTCATTCAGGTTAGAGTCTTTAATTTTGATAGGTCGGGTTAGTAGCAAGGCGTGGTTGAAAAGGAAAACGGTTATCTTTTGGCCGAAGAGGGGTCGGGTCACACTTCCTTCCCAGATAATCTCCCTATCCTCCTCAGATAAACCAAACTCCTAAAAATTGCGACACGTTAATTTTATATTGTATATTTCAGAAATACCGTGACTGGGCGCTTTTTGTAAGACATTCGATCTTGCAACTCCCTCAATTGAAGCCTCTTTTCCTCTTTATCGGTGATACTATTTAAAACAGATAGGCATGATTCAATACGCAACAATGTCTCCAGTATATCAGCTCCTTCCTTACTTTCACTAGGGGTATGCTTCAAAACTTGCCTTAGCAAAAGTGGATATTGTCCTAATCTGTACGTTGGCCTCGCTAAAAAAGTATCGAATTGTCGTTTTCGGACTCGTTTGTCATCTTCTCCTTTCTAAAATATTGAATTAGTTAACAATTGGTTTAATTAATAAAACCCAACCAATATATATTTAGCCAAGTGTGTTGAATTAAGCTTTTCGTTAGCCCAGAATCGAGTTGAAAATTGGGCATGTGTACTATAATCGCCATATGCTTGAGAACCAGTGGTAAAATCCAACATGATATCCCCAATCCTCATACGATCTCCGTTTTGAGCTTTACGGTTACGAAGCTTAGTTAGCATAACCTCGGAAAGCGTCAGTAAAGCTTTGTAATTGCAAAACAAGTTGTATATTATGGTATCAGCTGGTCTATTTGTCCATATACAGGATTCCTTTACTTTAACGACGAATATCTAGTTGAAATTTTATTACTATTAGCATTATAAGAATAGATTCGATAAAAGAAGTTACTTCATCTATTATTTTCAAATCTTCTACATAGTTGGCTTCGGTTTCAATTAACTCATCAATAGGTTCCATCCGTTTTTTTAAAGTATTGGGATCACTAAACCTACGTTCGACCTAAAATAACTTATGTTCAAAAAAAGAAGTTTAATAAGATCTACCATTGAATCGTCTCCAAGTACAGAATCGACGCCGTGCTGCATAAGAGTTGTTTCTAATGGGTTAATTTCAAGTAATCGGCCGATCGCTGTTGAGTATTGTTTGACATTGATATGCTCGGGATGTCCATTAGGAATAGATTGAGAAAGGATAAGGATTTGTTTTTGCATGAATACTAGTCGACCTACCATCTCATGAATTATAGTGATGGGGAGATGGGAAGGGCAGTGTGTCTTAAAATACATTTTAAAATAAATACCATTAAATAAACTTACTTCCAGTAGTTTTTTAAGCGCCGGATTACGTGGAGCTTCTGCTCGAAAAATACCCTTAACAACTACAGCATGTTGATGTATGGATCCATAATACTTAGTTTTACTGGACCAAGCTTTAAATGCGGATGAAACTAATATATTTTCATTTAATTGAATTTTCGAGAGCTCCGCTAAAAGTAAAGTTTCTACGTCAATCACATTATCAAAGTCCTCTGTTAATGTTTTCTTTAAAAATTCAAGTTGATGAGGTTGTGAAAATTCGAGATTCGGAAGTGTACCAATAAAATACTTTAGTTATATTGGGTTAATATGTATTAAAGACTAAATTTTACCTTTTTGAATTCTTTCAACTTTACTATAAAAGAATCTATTAAATTAATCATATTTGATATTGCCGTATTAAGTGTCTTTAATTGTTTGTTAGTGAGTGAATCTAAGCTATCGTTTTTGTTAATTTCCTATATTTGATAAGTTAATATGATAGAAAATCTTCCTTACAAAATTAAAACTTGATGCATATACATCTAGCTCCTTATACTTCTTTAGTAACACTTTATCTAAAAAATAATAATAACTGTTATATTCAATACTATATATTGATTAATCCACATACCTAATTGTAAAGAAGTTTCGTGGTCAATATCTAACTCTTCATCAAAACTTTTCGAATTGTTTATAAAGCTTTCATGCTCACTAGTAACACCGCCACTTATCATCGCTTGAATATAGATAGCTGGTAAATTCACGCTCTACACCAATTAATAGTTATTGTGATATAAAAGCTGGAAGAAAGGCTAAAAATAAAAAGTTCTTAAATAAGTATTTTTTATGATATAAAAATACGTAGGTAACTGGCTCGGATATTTAATGAAGTTTAAAATAGAGCTAGGAGTTATAAAAATTAAAACATATAGAAACATTTATATAAGTTTTAAATAATCCAGGGACGAGGCCTCGTAGCTCAGTGGAAAGAGCGTCGGTTTCCGGAGCCGAAAGTCCCAGGTTCGACCCCTGGCTTGGTCGCTTTAATTTTTACTTAAATCTTATATACTAGACAAACCTATAAAGCTGAGTAGATTTTAGCCAAACCTAAGAATCTATTAGAATTTTAAATACAATTTGTAACAAAAAAAGGTTGACTACTTTTTATAGTATAAAATTTTCTATTACTAGAATGCAGGATAAAAAAAAGATTACTAACTATATAATATAGTTACCTAAAACACAATGCTATAAGTTAAAAGAATAATGAAGATATTAAAATCAAACTTTTTAAAATTGTATTTATATATTTTCATTAATAATTTAGATTTATATAAGTTTAATAATATAAAATAAATATTAAAATACTTCTTTATTATAGCTTTTGGTCTATGATATTAAAAATAGCTTATTATATCTAGCTTGTATTAAAATAGGCATTTAAAGTTAATAAGATGATTTTTAACCTAAAATTTATTAAAACTTAAGTTTAAATAATATATTTTTTAAATATAATAAACTAAATTTACATTTAAATAAATTAATTTACCTTTTTTCTCATTCTTTTTTATTTTTTATTTTTTATAAATAAATACTTTTAACTAAATTAGTTATTTTAATAAAAATGAAAACATATATATATAATATAAATATATTATTTAAAATAAATTTATTATATATAAACTAATTTTAATTAGTATTAAGTAAAACTAAATATATATAAAATATGCTATAATTAAATAGGCTTATTATAATGATTTTTATACTTAGTTTATAGTATATTAATATTTAATATATTATAAAATTATTATATATATAGTTATGCTAGTTGCTTATTAATTTAATATAATTTACTTAGATATAAAAAATACATTTTTTTACTATAATAAGCTTTATTTCTTTTATATTAAATTAATATATAATAAAAATTGCTAATAATTTCAATTTAATAAATAGTAACTATATACTA
>JAWQFY010000955.1:0-16662 GCA_037055185.1 Capillidium rhysosporum
TATATTTTAAAATTTTATATAATATTAATATATTTATTACTAAAAAAACTAATATTTTTATTATATAATTATAAAAAAATATAAGTTTATAGTATATACTTTATTTATATTATAGGTATAATATTAAAAATTAAGCTAATAACTATGAAAATGAAAGCTATATTTTAAAATATTATTTTAAATATTTAAAAATAAATAAATATTAGACTTGTTTATTTATACTAGATAAGTTAAGTTAATATTTTAGCTATTTTAAAATTTAATATATACTTTAAAACTATATATTAAAATATAATAATTTTGCAGTTTACTTAAATAAATTGTAAACTATATACTTTATATATTAGTTTTTTATAATTATTAGCTTACTTTTTTATTAATTTATATATAATATAAATAAAATATAAACTATTTTTTCTTATTTTTTTATAATTATATAATAAAAAAATTACTTTATATTAGTATATAAATATTAATATTATAATAATTTTTTATTAAAATTATAGATACTAGCTTAAAAATATATAAATTTTAATAAGTATTAAACTCTATTTAATTTTTTTATTATAATATTAAAATATTTTTTAATTATATTAATTATAATAAAAATTAATATCTTAAATTATAATAATAAAAATTTACTTTATATACTTAATAATTGATTAAAATTAGTATTTTAATAAACTTATAAATATTTAGTAATATATTTTAAAATTTTAATAGTATTTAATGCTAATTTATTATTTATTATAATAATAAAAATAAACAAAAATTATAATATACTTATCTTTTATTAAAGATTATAAAAAAAATTAGTTAAAAAGTATTTATAAATATTTATAAGTATGTTATTTATTTAAGTAATTTATTTATTAAATTATAATAAGTTTATTATATCTATTTTTATAAATTTAATTTTTATTTAAATTAGTTTTATTTTATTTTAAAATTATAATAAAGCTATATTATTAAAAAAATATTAATAAAAGTTTATTTAATATTAAAAATAATCTAAATTTTTAATATATATAAACTTATATTATTATTTAATATATTTAATTTAAATAAATTCTAAAATAAATTATATTTTAAATTTATAAAAAAATAGTTATTATTATATTTATTAGTTTTTAAATATTATTTATTAGTATAATTAATAAATTAATTTAGCTTTATTAGTTTTAACTATATTTAGCTCTTATTTAAATAATAATAATAAGTTATAATTTTTTAATAAATTTTAATTTATATTTATAATACTATAAATAATTAGAAATTCTTTTTAAATAAATATATATATTCAATATACTTATTATATTAAAAAGTTTTAAAAAAACTATAAAAAAATAATATAATTAATATATTTTAATAATAAATATATACTTATTAAAAAAATATAATTTTATTATAAATAGTTTATAATTTTTATTTATAATAATAAATTTAATTTTTAAATTTATATATTACTAAATTATATTTTAAATATAAATTAAAATTACTTTTATAATAAATTAAATTTTAATATTTAATTTGATTTTTTAAATTTACTTTTTATTTTAATAATTTAGCTTATTATTTTTTAGAAAAATATAGTTTCCAAATTAAATATATGTATATTTTTAAGAATTTTTTTTACCTTATTTAAATAAAATTTTTATTAAATTTATTATAGTTTTAGTATTTTTATATTAAAAAGTTTAAGTTTTTAATATTAAAATACTTTTTTATATTTAGTATTAAAAATATTAAATATTTTTAATTATTAGCTATATATTATAAAACTATAATTTTATATAATAAATTTATTTTTTTATTACTATTAAGTTAAGTTAAGTTATTTATTCTAATAGTTTAGTTTATATTAAATTTTTTTAATATAATTATTTAAAAAAAGTTGAGTTATAAAAATTTTAAATCTAAAAAATAGCAAATCTAGTAAAAATAAATAAAATATAAATTATAGTAAAAATAATAATAAAATATATTAAATTTAATAAAGCTAAATAAATCTACTAATTTTAAGAGTTTTTACTAATATAAAAAAAAGTATTTTACTTGTTTAAATAAAAAAAAATATATATAATAAGTATAATAATTTATATATATATAATAAAAGTTATTACTAAATAAACTTTTTTTATTTTTAACTTATAATTACTTTTTTTAAAATAAAAATAAAAAAGTAAATAGTAAAAGTATACTAATAATAGTAATATTTAAAAAATATTTATTATTATTATTATTTTTTAATTTTTTTAAGTTTTTACTTATATTAATAATATTATTAAAATTTATATTATTAGTAAAAATAGTATTAAACTTTAAAATATTTAAATAGTTAAATATTATTAAAAGCTAATAATAATAAGATAAATAAAAAAATAAACTAACCTATTTTAAATTTTAGTTTATAGCTAGTTATTTTTATACATTTTTTAAATCTATAAAAAATAATAGTTTAAATTAATATATCTATTACTAAATTTAAAAAAGCTAAAGATAAAAATAAAAAATAAAAAAATTTATTATAAATAAAAAATTTTTAATATTAAAATTTCTTAATAATATTAATTAAATTAATTTAAAAATTTTAAATAATTTTTTATAATAAATTTATTTAATTTAAACTTAGCTATAAACTTTATAGTAAAACTAAATATATTTTTAGTAATAAAAGTAGTATAAAACTAAAAACTATACTAAAAATTAATTTAACTAATTTTATAATAATAAAACTATTAATTATAAAATAAATTTAAACTGCTATTACTAAAATAATAATAGTAACTATAGAATTACTTAATTAAATAAAAGATGTAAATATACTAATAGCTATATCATAATATTATAGAAAAATTTTAAAAAATTTTAAATTAAAATTTTGAATAATAAATATAAATATACTACTAAAAATAAAGTTTATTTAGTTTATTTAAATTGTTAATAACTTGTTTAACTACTAAGTATATAATTAAACTAATATGTTTTTTATAAAATAAGCTTAGTTAAGCAATAATATTTTAACTAACTTATTTAAATTAATTTGAAAATATAATCAAAATTTTTTAAAAAGAGAATAAAACTAATAAATAAAAATATAATAAAAAAATATAATAAATCTTTATATTAAGTTATTTTAATATAAGCTTAAATATAAATAACTTTATTAAAGATAAAAATCTATTTTATATTATTTTTTTACTAAAATTAAATTAAAGTTACTAGTTTTAAATTAATACTTTATAATAGAAATTTTAAATAATATAATTTTAATATAATATAAATCTTATATTTATACTAAATATTAGCTTAATAATTATATTATAAAAATATTGCTAAATATTACAAGTATAAAAATTATTTATATTTAGAAATAAATTTCTAATTTTTATTATTACAAAATTTTTATTTTTAGATAAAGCTTTTTTTAATACTTTAAAATAAACTTAAAATAAAAATAAATTTAAAGTAATATAAAGCTAAAATAATATAAAGGTAAAATGAAATAAGTATTTTACTTAATAGTATAAATTTAAAATTATTTATACTTAAAAAATAAAAAATAAAATAAAGTTAATAAGTTAATATTAATTAATTTTATTAATAAAATATCAAACTTTTAAAAATTAATAATTTATAAATTAAAAGTTAAATATTTAAAAATACTTATAATTTTAATAATTAATTAATTTTAAATTTAGTATTTAAAATTATCAAAACTAAAAAAGTAGTATTAAATAAATAAATTTACTATATTGTTATTAAATAAATAGTAATTTTTCAATAATTAAATATTTATTTGAAAACAAATAAAATTAGTTTTATTTAATTTAATTCTATAGTTAAAAATTTTAAATTAATTTAAAGATAATAAATTATTATAATATTTTAGTTAAATTAAAAAAAATAAATTGATTATAATAATAATAATATGTTTTATATAAATATGTATATATATCTCTTTTAAATTTAAAAGTTAAATAATGTTTAATATAGTATGCTAAAATTTAAGTACTTTAATAGTAATATTAAGTATAATATAAATAATATATAGTTATATTTTTTATTATATACTTATTATTATTTAAACTTAATAAATTAAAATTAACTACTTTTAAAAATAATTAATTAGATAATTCTATAAAAGTTTAATAAATTGGAATAAATGCTTTTTAGAGTTTTTTTTATTTTTAAAGTATTAAATATTTACTAATATTTTATTATAATATAAAGTAAGAAGAGATAAAATAATTTAAATATGTACTTAGAGAAGATTAATATATATGCTAAATCTTATTATCTTTTAATATAAGTAATTCAGTTTACTTAATTTACTATTAATTAATTCATTTTTAAATTTGATGATCTGTTTAGACAATAGAGAATAGGATTCCTATTTAAAATTGAATTTTTACCTATATACTAAATTTTTACAAATTCAAGTAGGGTATATAAAATTTCCTATAAGAGAAAAACAACTAAACTATTCACTTTTTGTTAATTAAATGCAGCGAAATTATAGAAAAAAGAATTAAAAAAAAAGTAATAGATTTAAATTTTAATTATAAATTTTCTTAATTAAAACTTGGAAATTTTATCAAATTACTTTTATTTAAAAAAAGAAAATTTATATAACTTAAAGTTTTTAATTTAAAGATTTACATTCCGTTTAATTGAACTAAAGCTGCACTAACTTTAATTTTAAACTTTTAAAACTTTAGTACATAAATTTTAGTTAAAATTGGTAAATTCAGTAGCTTTTTCCGTAAATTAAACTTTGTTTTATACTACAAAACTAACCAACCATCGTTTTTGAAATGAAATCTAATATTTTGATAAATTTAATGCTAATAAAGTACTATGACAAAAAGATAACATTTAAAATCTCTCCTAATAAAAAAAACTTATCTAATCATAGATTACTACTATAAAGTACGAAGGGGCAGTGATCTACAATAGTGAACGGCTGTACAACCTAGTTTCATATCATAAAATTTACCACTATTTGATTTCAACGCTTTCAAAAATTGGCTTAAAAAATCCGAAAGCAAAAACTATTTATAACTGCACTTTGAAATTTTCTAAAGTACAGTTATCGAAGATCGTTTTAAGGAAATATATTTGAAAATAAAGAATTATTGATTATTGAAATAAAGGGAATGGGTACTATATAAAGATTAATATCCTAGTAAAAGGATATAAAAACTTGTAGACCATACATTTCATCGGCAACCTTTTAGTTTTATAAATAATAATACTGCCTTAAAAGTTATAGGTACCCAAGTACTCTTTACAACTTTTTCTTCAATCTTAAATACAATACTAAAACTGAAATGCAACTATTCGGTTATATCCTACCTTTACTTATAAGTGGTGTGTTATCCGAACTGAACTTTATTGGTTCTTTGAGTCACGAAGAGCATAGAACTATCGTTAACCACCCCAACTACAATACTACCTCAGGTACACACTTAAATCGTAGAGCAATTCAAGCTGGGATCCAAACCTTTCAATGTTTGATTCCAGGTACTTTCGCCATGACTTTTGACGACGGGCCGTTTATCTACACGCAACAGCTGTTAAACATATTACGACGGGTCGGTGTACCGGCAACCTTCTTCGTAATCGGTGAGAACGTCGATAACGACGCGTATGGCCCGATACTAAACCGTATGGTATCGGAAGGCCATCAGGTAGCTTCGCATACTTACTCTCACCCTCACCTTAACGAGTTGGATGACAGCAAACTGAACGACGAGATTGTAAAAACTTCGGATGCTATACATCGTAGAATAGGTAGACGAGTCAACTACTTTAGATGCCCTTACGGTGAGTGTAATGATAACGTACTTAATAAGTTGAACTCTTATGGGTACAAAGTTATTAATTGGAATATGGATACTTTGGATTGGACTGGTAAATCCACTAAAGAAATCTACGCTACTTATAAGGAAGGGTTGAAAAATGTCAATACTGGTGATACTTCGTTCGTTTCGTTACAACATGATATCCATCCTAATACTATTGCTATCGTATCGCAATTGGTTAAAGTGGTTAAAGAGAGAGGGTTTAGGTTGACTACGGTAGCCGAATGCATGGGGGAAAATTGGTAATTAATAATTTTTTATGAATACATAAATTGAAATATACATAAAGCTATATATTATAATAAACGTTCTTAAAATTAAAATTATATTTAAAGTTTAATCTATCAAAATTTAAGAACTACAACTACATTTGATATCCTTTAAAACATCCTCAATTACATCTCCTTGCATTAATTTAGTTAATTCGGGTGTAATGTTTGGATACTTTTCAAAATTAATTTCTCGATCCTCGGCGTATGGAAATTTAGTTAACAGAGTGTATACCGCATCCAACATAGAGTTGTTAAGTTGAGTTGATCTATCTATGACCTCGTTTAAAATCCAATTTTTTAGTACAAACCTTGGATTTGTTTTTAACATACGCTGAGTAGGGTTGACGTTAGCTGAGCTTAGTAGCTTAGAGTAATCGGTTAACCAGTTCTGTAGCCTATCAACGGATTGGTTATCACCTTCAGGTAGTAGTTTAGTAATAAGTATAGCCATAGCTTCGTTCGGTTCTTCCGGTTGAATATTGTGGACCAAAGAGTCAGCAGCGTTTGAGAGTAATCTAAAGAAGTGGTGGTAGTCGATTTTAGTGGACTCGAGCAACTCAAACATCTGTTCAAAAATAGAATCGTTTTCATCAGTCCAGGCGTCTAATCCTAATTTCTAAAAAATTTTGTGTTAGAAACCAACCAAAAAAGTAGTTACTTTTGCCATAAGCTGTCTGTAGTTCGTGTTGAAAACCTGGAAGTAATTTTGGATGACTTCATCTATATAAGGTGAATGTGGGTTCTCTTTGTAAAACTCGGCTTCGTCATCGCCATACATCATTATGGGGAAAGGTGGTAGCTCTGGGTCCAATAAAGGTTGTAAAGCTTCTCCCAATTTACGTAGATTCCAACTACATATTTCGGGTTGGTCTTTGTAACAGTATCTCGCCTAATTTAAAAGTTTAGCGTTAAGGGCAGTTAATTTAATTTACGGTTGTATCGGAAAGGTTTGGTGTCCATTTCGGTTCAAACTTACTTATAAAGCCGTACGGACCGTAATCCAAAGTTAACCCTTTTAAAATGTTACTATTTTATACTATATGAGTTTAAAAGTTACCTAGTATGGACATGTTATCGGTGTTGAGTACACCGTGACAGAACCCAATAGCTTGCCATTTAGCAACCATCTCAGCGGTAAGGGTAGCTACCTCCTTGTAGAAAAGTTTATACTTGTCCGTTTCATATTTGAACTGAGGAAAGAAGGTGTCTATGGTGTAATCGGCTAATATTTTTAAATTCTTTGGGTCGTCCATGTACTGAAACGCTTGAAAAGAACCAAATCTTATGAAGCTAGGGGCTATTCTAGCAACTACACTACCCTTCTCTAACTCTTCACGGTGTACTAGCCTCGCTGTACTCACTATCGATAAAGCTCGGGTTGTTGGTACATCCAAAGCTGCCATCACTAAAAAGATAATAAGAACAACTAAAGAATGGGAAAATATTGTACCTTCAGATGCTAAGTATTCTCGAATTGATGAACGTAATACTGCAAATCCATCGCCCATACGTGAATAGGGAGTTTCACCAGAACCTTAACTATTAGTTGAATAGTATAGTTACTATTTTACCTTTAAGTTGTATTTCGTACCTAACTTTCTTATCATCAACTTCACGTTCAATTTCAGCTATTACAAAATAAATATAAGCTTTAAACATATATTTTTACCTAAGGACATAGCACGACCATCACCTAACCTTAATTTATATAAAAATTTTAAACTTTAGTTTATAATAATATTAGTTACCATCCAGCGAATATTCTATTGTATTAAAAGTTAATAGTTTAAACAAATATAAAAAACAATACCCAAATTGATGGCCTACATAGGAATGTGCCCAAGGGTAAGTACCTAAAAAATAATAAATATTACTTAAAAACTAATTAAATTATAATGTATACCTGGTAAAACTTTATTCCCCGACAAATATTCAGTTAAACTTTTTTTATCCATGGTACCTATATCTAACCCCAATTCTTGGAACATTTGGTTGGAAGTATGTAAAATTTTAGGGTTAGGCTGAGGTTCTGGTAATACTAAAGTATATAAACCAACCTTTGTACCTTCAATTTGTTTCCCATCTACATTTAATTTATCTAAAAATTGGCTCTTACTTATCTCACATTGAATCGAATTTAAATTTTTAAATTTAGAAGTTCTAAGCTCTATAGGTAAATTTTTTAAATAGTTAAATGTAAATGGTAATTGATCTAAACTAGTTAACTTAGTTGACATCTTTCTTCTTATAACTTTTATAAATTGCATCGGTTATAAGGAAAGGCAAAGTTAGCAGTCTTTTATAGCCGGAAGTTTAGGCTGATAGAGTTGCAGTATGACTAAGCACTTTAAGTTCGAGCTTAAAAGAGGTAAAATACGCAAATAGTTTATTGATCTTACATTAAAAACACTAAGACTAAAAAATGTTAGATCTGAGAAAGTATGAATACTAGTATATAAACAATATATATATGCATAAGAATTTTAATTGTTAATCATGAGAGAACCCCTTCTACCTTTACGGTCTACAACTTTGAGGTTTTTAGAATCGAACAGGTTGGATCGTATACCTTCTATACTTTCTTTGTTAGGATTGAATTCATGAAGTCTATCCAGTAGACCTTGTACGAAGAATTGGGTAAAACTGATGACATTAGAGTCTGACAGTTGGATTGGTTCGTCAGATGGGATCGAATCTTCGTTAATGACTGCAAGTTTAGTTTTGATTTGTGGTTGCAGCTGAGGATGGAGATTAGGATGTCTGGGTAAGGAAGCTATCCTAAAGCCTTCTAGTGCTATGGCTAGTCTCCTGCTGCAGGTCTCGAAGCTGATGGGTTGGGGAGTAGGCTTGCAGTACAGGTCCAGGCTTCTGTTTAAGTAGGAAAGGTCCATTTGGGTATGAGTTACGGTAACTAGGGATTGGCTAGGCTGTAAGTTTAACAAACCGATGTGGGTTAGAGCAGTGACAACTTTGGTTAAGGTAGTTTGATCAATAGCTTCGGGGTACCAACTAATTTTGAACTTGAAACTCTGCAGTAAATTGGTCTGGATTAGACTTAGTAGTTGAGGTAATTGCAGCGGTCCAAGTTGCGGCAGAGTCTCGATGAGACAACTGGTAATCCAGGTGGCATCCAAAACTTTCTGAATTAGGCTGGATTCACATTGCATAAGATCCTGTTGCACTGAGTCTGTATTCATGATAACTGCGTCTGAACTATCTAGGTCGATGATCTGGATCACCTCCTCTTTGATGAAAGTTTGAGTCAATTTAGAAAACTCCATTTTTAAAACGGTAGTTGAGGGGAAGTGGGGCCCAGTCACAAGTTGGATCAAATGAAACGCCGATTCGATTTGAGCTAAGCTGGGTAAAGTGGTATCCGCCAACTCGTTCTTAACCTTGAGAAACGCGGTAAGCCACATAGCTCTACCAGCAAATACATGTTTGATCGGGTCAATAAATGCTTGTAACCGAAGGCAGTTTACTGGATCGACCTCCAAGTAGATGTACTTAACCTTAGAGTTATTGACTTCATCCAATTTGATATGTACGGTAGGTTTACCTATAACCTCCAGGGCGAAGGAGAGTACTGCTGTAGAATCCTCTTCTCCCCAGTCCAAATTGTATCCTAAATTGAGCACGGTAGATCGCAAGCGTGAAAGTAAAGTACGTGCATGTTCGAAGCGTATACCGCCGATCCTACGGAATCCACTCAATATTAAAGCTACCAAACTGACCGGTGATACGATGGTGGACTGTATCTGAGTGCTACGGAACATGTAACTGGGGTCAGTCAAAGTAAGATCGTCCAGATTCAACGTTTTCAACAGCTCGGTCTGCTTCAGCATGGATTGCAGATCTACAACGTTACCGAAAGCTAAATGAATTCTTCCTTTGCTACCTAGAGTGGGAGCTACTTTGTAGTTGTCTGACCCCAACTTACGGGCGACTACATGCTCTAGATCTAGAGATGCATCATAACTCAGACTGACTGGGACTAGCAAGTAGTCACTTAAGTTCAAATCTGAGTTGGAGAGGAGATGGATGAGTGGTTCGAGTAGATCGTTGAAATCTCTAGGTACGTTACCAGCTAGGTAATCTTTGACGGGTTCGGGGGTGGGGCTGCTTACCAAAGAGCCGAAACTGGCAAGGTCGGGACGGTCATCTAAGAATAGGGCTACTGAGGTAGATTTCAGCAGATTGAAAGTGTAAGCTAGATTGAGACTCCGTTTCAAGTCGGTATCGGTTACCTTTTTGAATAAGCTTTTACTCTTGAGTTGGTTGGCCTCTAACTTATAACCTAGGATTCGGTCGACACCTTCCACCGCCAATGCGGGTAATGGTAGTTGGTAATGGTTAAGGGTGTGGCATAACACTGCAAAATCTAAGTTACTGCTGTGGGTTGGGAGGTAGATCACTTTGCTTGTACTTGTAAGCCGATCCTTAAGCTTGAGCACTTTACCACGGTTACAGTAGATGGGAGGAGCTTGTTGCTTAACCCATAAACTTTCTTTATCAAACGATTTGGTAGGCATCAGCCGTTCCACCTCGAACACATCCTTCAAGGCCTCAGCCACTTTGTTGTTTTCTAACTGCGATTTCACGAATGCGTCGTTCAAAAAGTTATCGCGGATGGCGTTAATTTGATTCTTATTGATTGGTTGAGACAGGCTGCCTTGCTCTATCATGTCAATCTTCATATTTGTATTACTGCTGTGTAGAACTTTATCCCAACCGTCAAGCATGGGCAGTCGAATGGTCGGATCCTCATTAAGTACGAAATAATGCATACCATAAACGAAGAAGTTGATGTAGTTTTGCCAGGGCATACGTGCTAGTCCGGAAGAGGTGAAAGTAGAGCAAAGAATATCGCTGCGATCTACCTGCTGCATCTCAAGTTTAACCACCTGATCCGCTCTGAAAGTCCAACTGTTCCGCATGAAGTGTTGGAAACAGTGGAACAAAAATTCCAATTTGGGTGCTAGTTTCTCGATCTTTATAGATTTAGAAGGGTCGCTAGTTTTTGTCATTTTTGACAACGCTCGCAGCTGGCACTGTTTTAGGTAGACAGCGGTCTGGTGTTCAACTTCGTCAGCTGGTTTGTTGAAGTGGGGTGGGAAAACATTCGATTTAAGTGGTGGCAACTTCTGCCAAGCTTGTACCACATCTCCACCGAACTTCTTCCAAGTTATAGGATTAAGACCAGAAGATGCAGCATGATAGATGCGAGGGTAAATTGAGTCGTCGCCGTCGATTCCCAAATTCTGTTTTAACGTTCTAACACTTCTTGTTTGATCGGCAAAAGGTAAATCAAATAGTACGCCAGGTGGTTTAAACTCAGCACAGGCGCGTATAGCCATGTTAGCTAAGTAGTCGACAGGTACCAGATCCAAGACGTTAGTTATTTGCCCTGGTGTTGAATCCAATACACCTAGGCCTATGTACATAGCTATGGCGTTAGCTGCAGCTACGCCATCTACCCAACCTGGTATAGGGTCTACTGCAGTTGAAGTAACTACAGTAGGTCGAACTATAGCCAAGGACCAAGCAGGTCTACCTGTCTTTATCTCACGTACCCGCATAGCTTCAGCACGATTAATGACTAAATTTTCGGCCAGCGATTTAGTAAATGTATAAGTATTAGGATACACGGCGGTAACCTCTTTGGTAAATGATTCTATCCGGTCTAAATCCATATTCCTTATCTGATCTACTAACTCTCTTGGTTCTCCAAAGACCATCGGGTAGACACGTTCATAAATCTGATTTTCCTTGCGATTACTGTTCACGTAAGCTGTAGAAATGTGTACGAACCCGATAAAGTTATCACATTGGTCACATAAATCTAATAGTTGGTCAGTGCCTATTGTGTTCAACGTTAACGATCTGTCCAACCTTTCGTTGAAATCGACTGTAGCAGCACAATGAATCACATACTGGATCTCTCTATTCAACATTAGCCTATCGGTTGGGGATATACCTAACCCTTCAAAAGCTATATCTCCTTGTACAGCTACCAACTTTGATTCTACTTCGGTAAATCGGGATCCCAGCCTATCCTTCAATATATTGAATATACGATTATTCATCACTTCCTTCAACCGATCGTCTAAAGAAACGCCTTTCTTTCCTCGAATTAAACAGTATACCTTTTTGATGTATGGGTAGTGATCTCTTAAAATAAGTTCGAGTATACATTTACCTACGAAACCTGTTGATCCTGTCAACAATACACTTTTACCTTCAAGGAACGAAGCCTCTAAAGGAAATTTGGTGACCATCCTTGTTGTATTAATTAACTAATTTAAAAAATTGAAACTGACTAATTCATACTCTCTACCGTTAAATAGTCTAATATAAATCGAGTGGTTTAATTATATACGATACCTGAAGTTTATCTCATATTAATATAGCTCGCTAAAATGCTTTTTACTATCATCTACTTGACTTTAAAATTTTGGTGGTTCTTAGTTTTATAAAGAAGTAACCTCAAAAACTTTACTTTTCTCAATTTGTCTTTTCAAAGTTCGCATTTGCTTATTTTTAGCCAATTATAAAGTCTTATAACCGATGAAACTCTTATAATAAATTGGATTCCACTTAACTTTTCATTTGGTTGTTTACTTTTGCCTGTAATCTTCTCGCTAAAAGATGTTAATTTACAAACAGACGGTTTTTTACGTATTAATTAATCTAAAATTAAAAATTAATATAAGTAAGCCAATAAATTAATATTTTTAGATCTATTTTAACAGTTATTTATTTGCTTAAATCCTAAGTTTACTATAAATAAAAATTTTCCGCATTCTATATAGATCGATATTTTTAATAGTGAAATTTTAAAATCAAAAAAAATCAATTATTTATACGTAAGGTACAAAATTGAGGGAACCGCACACTAAGTCTTCGGCTTCAGTTTTTACCGAAACACACAACTACTTAGCATTTTTAATAAAGTATCTTCAGTGTACACATGTTTATTTATTCCTACCATTTAACTAAAAGTACAAGCACATTAGGGGTGGCGCTGTGGTTTATCGACTAATGTGACGTAAACAAATGAAAAAAATATTGAACTGAATTTCGAAGTAAAAATAACAAATGTAGGTAGAACCGTCCATAAAATTAATTACTTTACTTGCTTTTTAATATATCGTTCTAATAAAAGAGGGTAAATATCAAATTTTTTTGCCAGTACCAACTTATTCACTATTTAAATCGATTCTACCAAGCTTATAAAGATTATCAAGGATTAGAATCGGCTGTGCTTACAGCTTTAAGAAGGGCAACTTCACCTTTACGATTTATGTTTGAATTGGAAATTTTTAAAATTTTGCTAGAACTAACAATTTTATTTAAAAACAAAAGCTCATAATTTAAAAAAATTGCACAATAAATGTGTACCTAAGAACGTCTAAGAACTTATCAAACGTAAACGTATATAAACAGATAATGCAAAATTTGCAATAGTTTCTCCGTGTTTATTCATAAAAAATTGGTTTTCGAATAAATATTTAAAACTTTGACTTAAATGTAACAAAAAAATAAGTGAATTTTGATATTGATATTAAAAGGTTTTTAAGCTATTATAATCAAAGAAAAAAATAAAAGGAGTTTACGTTTCAGAATATTTAATGCGATTTTAATAGAAAGGATGTATTTGGTTGTAATTCTATTTTATTAAAACTGAAAATAAATGCATTAGTTCTTCAAGCCATTATTACCTATTTTAATACACTACTGCAGTTTATTTATTTATAGTTTTATTTAAACCAAATAATAAAATAGTTGAATATTTTTAGAATTTATTTGTAAAAAGTTAAATGAAATTTAAACTTAGAATTGTTTTTTAAATTCTAATTTTAAATTTATCATTTAGTTAACTACAAATCTTATACAAGCTTAAATTTATTAATATAATCAATCTTTATTAAACTTCTATCAACTTATTTATACTTAAAGTATATATAAATTAATTATCTAAATATTTTACTAAGAACTTAAAATTCTAGATAATCTATTTTTTGAAAATGTCCATTAGTGGCTATAAGTTAAAATTAAAAACTTTATTTCTCTAATATATAATTTGTATTACTATTATTCTAAAAATAGAACCATTTTTTGCTAAAACTAACCTATTTATATATATATTTAAGATCTATTTTAAAATTTTATAGCTTAAATTTTAGTTATATATATAAAGTTCTATATAGCAGCTTATTACAATATCTTCCTTATATAAAATGTACAATAATTTTAGAAAAAGATAGCTATACTACTATATAGTATATATATTTTTACTTAAAATTACACATTTTTAATTTAAAAATAGTATTATAAAAAATTACTATTTAAATTATATTAAATTACTATCTTATTTATAAATATAAAAAATTATTTTTTTAGTTTATATTAAGTTTTTACTTTATTTTTAAAGTTTATTTATTATTATTTAATTTATTAATATAAAATTATATTATATAATAGTAAAGTAATATACTAACTTAAGTTTAAAAAAATTATATTTTAAAATATTTATATTATTATATATTAAATTTAAAAATTAAAAAGTATATAGTTTAGATATATAATATTAAATTATACAATTAATAGTATATAATAAGATTTTTTTAATATATAAAATTTCAAAAACTTTTTTTATTTTAGCAATAGCTATATTTATTATTATATAAATATAAATAATAATAATAATACTTTAAAGCTTAAAGCTAAATGCTATTATATTTATTTATACTTAAATATTAATTAAAAACTTTTTCTATTTAATAAATAAAATATAAATATAAATAAACCATTATAAACTATTTATAGTTAAATTTTATTTTATTCACTTTTAAATATTTTAGCAGTTAATTTAAATTTTAAAAATTTAAAAATAATTAATTAAATAATACTTTTTTTATAAACTTTATTTATTTATATAGTATATTAAAGCTTTTATATTCTTTTTTTAAAAGTTAAGCTATTAGTAATTAACTTTAAATAAATATATAATTTTAAAGTTTTATTAAAAAAATTAATAAGTAAGCTATAAATTAGATTAAAATTTTAAATCCCATTATAATTTTTTTTTAAATATTTTATATATAATTTATAATATAAGCTATAAATTCTTAAATTGTAAACTTTATACTTTTATACTATTATTAAAACTTATAATTATTTAGATAAATTTTTAATATAAATTTATTAATTATAGTTTATACTAAAATAATATAATTTTACAAATTAGTAGTAATTTTTTTTCTATTTTATAAAAATCATAAATTATAAATTTTATAAACTATTTATTAAATATAATTTTATATTTAGTATAAAGCTATATATTTTTAATAAAATTAGTATAAAACTAAATATAGTATATTAGCTTTATCTTTATATTAGTTTAGCATTTTTATTTTGCTAGTTTTAATATAGTTTTTAGTTTATTAAAAAATATATTATTAATAAACTTAAAATATTTATTTTTAAGTAAACTAATATAAATATTGATATAATAAAAGTAATTTAAGCTATTACTAATTAATAATAATAAAATACTTTATATAAAATTAAATAGTATCTTTATTTCAAAATATTATTATTAAAATAGTAGTTTAAATATATAAAAATATTATAATTTATTTTTATTTTTATTTTTATTATTTTTTTAAAATTTTTAATTAAATTAGTCTACTTGAATTTTTTTTAAAAAAAGTAAAACTTTAATATATACTAATATAAATAGCATAGTTTTTTTAATTATTTAAAAAAAATTAGTTAACTAAAAATAGCTAGTAAAAAAAAATAACTAAAAAAGAATTAATAATCTTTTATATAGCATTATAAATATTAATAAAAAAATTATTAAACATGATTTTTTAGTAAATAATAAACTATATTTTTTTAATATTTATAAATTATTTATACTATTTATTTATAGTTAATTAGATACATTTAAGTTATTTATATTTTTATAGCAATTTAAAAATTAATTTAAATAATTTTATATAGTTAAAGTATTAGCTTATTTACTTTTTTTATAAACTAACTTATATTATTTTAATTTTTAGCTTATTACTATCTTATTTATACTTAGTATACTTTTAATAACTATAGTTTTTAATAAAATTTTTAAAAATTATTTTTAAAAACTTTTAAACTATTATTTAAATTTTTTTAATATTGTTTTTAAAAGATTTTTTATTAATATAAACTATACTTAACTATAATAATAAATATATATTTATATAGTTTTATATTACTTTTATTTATTATTAATATTTTAAAATATAATATATATATATATATATATTTATATATAATTTATATATAATTATAATTTAATTATATTTAATTTTTATAAAAGTTAAATTTAAACTAAATTTAAAATAATTAAAAATAATATAAATAAAGTATAAATATATTTATAATTTTTCTATATTATTTTAAGTTATAGCTATATATATTAAATAAAAAAAATAAATTAATTACTGTTATAAATAGCTAATTTTAAGTTTACAAAT
>JAWQFY010000956.1:0-16660 GCA_037055185.1 Capillidium rhysosporum
TGAAAATTTTTAATTTATTCTTTTCTAATTTTTATGTATATTCAAAATCCTTATAACTTAAGAAATTTGAATATATATATAGCTTAATATAGTTAATTGTAAATATATTAAATTATTCTTATATAAATGTGAATAAAGGTTATATGTATAAATGTATATAACTTTTAATTACATTTCTTTTGTTAATTTTAAAAGCAATTTGAATCCAATTATTTTAAAACTTTAATAGAATATTTTAAAAGTTGTATAAAAACTATATTTTAAATTTCTTATTATTTAGTTTATTATATCTTATTTTATAAGATGTGAAACAAAAATAAGTATGAATTTTTATAATTTTTACTTATTATGATTTATACAATAAAATCTAATATTACTAGATTTTAAAACCAGAACTTTTTAAAAATTTTATATGTTAAAATTCATTGTATATACTCTATAATATAAAATTTTTATAAAAATAAATTTTGTTTTTAATTTTTTATTTATGTCTAAATATATACTACTTTTAATTTTTTAATAGAGTGCAGTACTTTCAAAAGTATTATACACCTTTTAAAAAATTTAAAATTTAAATAACTTTTAGTATACAAAACTAAATATATTATAAGTAAGTTATATTTTAAATTTTATACTTTTTCATTACATATTTTCTTTTTTATTATATTTTTAAAATTGAAATCAGCTACTTTTAAAAGTATCTGATTGCCTATTTATTAATTTTAGTCTTTTAATTTATTAAAACTAATAATATAATTATTTTTTAAATATATTACTAATAGTATATCAATTTTAATATAAAAACTATTAAAGCTATAAAATTAAAAGTATTTATTTAAATTTTTAAAATATATAATAATATAATAAAATTAAAAATATTAAAGATAAAATAAGTAAATTAGTAACTATATATAAAAATAATATTTAAAAAAGTATTTATTTATTTATCTTAAAATAAATTTTAAAGGGCTAAATATTATGAATATTTTATTTTATACTTTTTTAAATTTATTTTATTATTTTTAAACTTATATATTTTTTTTATTTTAAATTTTTATAACAATTTATAGCTAATAATTATTAATTAACTTATAAGTATTTATTTAAAAAATAGTTTAAAATATTAAAATATTTACTTTTAGGCAGTTTAATATTAAATTAATTTATTTTAATTATATACTTTTTATAACTTTTTATTTTAGCTTTTTATTTAGTTTTAATATTTAAATTTACTTTTTTTTACTGCTATTTTTATTATTTTTAATATATATAAATTAATATTTTATATAGTATTTTATATTTTATTTAGAGTTTTATAATAAAAAATTTTATAAACTACTTTTTAATTTAGTAATAATATTTTAAACTTTAATTATCTAGTATATTATTGCTTATAATATTTTATAAAAATATATTTACTATATTTTTTATATTTTACCTATAGTATTTTCAATATATATTGAAAATAAGCTTTTAAACTTATTATTAACTACTTATTTTTAGGTTTTAATATTTTTAACTAGTTATTTTCTAACTAAATCTAGCTAAATATATACTTTTATTTTTTTATTCTTGTAGTTTTGCTAAAATACTTAGTTTTACTTACTAACTATATCTTTTTAATTTATATAAAAACTTAAGTAATATACAATACATTAGTTTTAGATGGAGTTTTTATTAGTTTGGCTTATTTCTACAAAATATGTTTTATATGTTAATAGATAAAATAAGCTCTCAGCTATTAAAAGATTTTCTGGTTGGCCAAGCTTAGACAGAGAATCTCTGACCAGTTTTTTGCTTATTTTCTCAGCCCAAACCAGGATTGGAATAACTGCATAGCAGAATTTGCCTTCTAACCCCTCTCCTAATATATCTTCTCTCTAGTTCTTATCTGATTCCTTTTTTAAAAAAGGTAACTCAAGTAGTTATCAATGTGTAGGCTGCAAAAATAATCGTTATTTCTGTAAATATAATACTGTTAATAATATCATTTAAATGAGATATAAAACCTAATAAAAATAAGGCTGATATTTATAAATATAACTATTATAAAAAAAATTAAGAGCTTTATTAAAAATTAGCATAGTTAGTATTAAGAGTGCACTCTCTACATACTGCTTCGCTTATAGTGTGTTGTATAGCTGTCTGGATATCTGTACATTTATATAACTATATAAAGAAGCACAAAAAATAAACATAACAATCAAGTCTAATTCCATTAAGATACTATAGCAAAAAAGCATAAAAGCTAGATATTCTAAGCCCTTTATCTTATATTCTAAAACATAATTACGATAAATAACGCGTCATAAAAAGATAGCAATAAACATTATATTCTTTAATTTTATTTTTCAAATGTACTAGATTTTATTACAAATATCTAAATAATTACCTACTGATACAACAAGTGATAAGGTTCTACATTGCTATAAATCAAGCAGAATAATATAGATTGCAAATTATATTTTTAAGAATATATCGGTTTAAGTTCTAATAATCTGTTCATAAAATATTTACCTAAATTTCGAAGTTATTATTATTTTGAATATTACGTATTTAAGGTCCGGATCCTTACAATTTTGAAAAAATAATCCTTTGTAGGGACTATTTTTTCCATCACAAGACCCACCCCCGATTATGACCGTAATAAAATGGCGGTTTATTTCCGTCTTCTTATCAACCATTTCATTTCATGTAATCTGATTTAGTTGTTTTGTCATACTTAATACAACCACGATATTTTGTTGGTTAAGAACATCTAGAATTACTTATTCTCGATTTTAGAATTATAAAATTTTGTGATAAGGTTTTTTGTTCTTTTCGACATCAATTAGAAAAGAAATGACTCGTCTAGCAACACTACTCAAAGTAAATTGAAATAATATCGACACATAATTAAACTCCTATTTTTAGTCAGCCAACGTACAGCCTTCCATATTTGCACGTCTTTACTCCACACCTGCTGCTTCAGTAACTTTTATTTGATACAGCTGATTTTAACGTCTATTAGGGTTTGAAAGAAAGACTTGCTGCCCTCATCCCTGAGAAACAGGCCGAAGTGAAACGTGTTAAAGCTGAACATGGATCTAAGTCTCTTGGTGAGGTTACCGTTGATATGGTAATTTTTTTTTGAATTTGATTCTTATTGATTTAAGGCATACGGTGGTATGCGTGGTATCAAAGGTTTAATCTGGGAAGGTTCTGTCCTTGATCCTGAAGAAGGTATCCGTTTCCGTGGATTAACCATCCCTGAATGCCAAAAGAAGTTACCTGCCGCTGAAGGTGGTTCTGAACCTCTCCCCGAATCCTTATTCTGGTTGTTAGTTACTGGTGAAGTTCCTACTCAAGAACAAGTTAAAGGTTTGTCCCAGGAATGGGCTGCTCGTTCCCAAATCCCTAAGTTCGTAGAAGACCTTATTGACTCTTTACCCAAAACCCTCCACCCCATGTCTCAATTTTCTTTAGCTGTAACCGCTCTTCAGCACGACAGTAAGTTTGCCAAAGCTTATCAGAACGGTATCCCTAAGACCCAATACTGGGATTACACCTATGAAGATTCCATGGATTTAATTGCTAAACTCCCCAACGTCGCTGGTCGTATCTACCAGAACGTTTTCAAGAACGGTGAGCTTCCTACCATCGACCAAAATAGTGATTACGGTCACAATTTAGCCCGTCTTCTTGGATTCTCCGAAAATAAAGATTTCGTTGAGCTCATGCGTCTGTATTTGACCATCCACTCTGATCACGAAGGTGGTAACGTATCCGCCCACACCACCCACTTGGTAGGCTCCGCTTTATCTGACCCTTATATCTCTTTTGCTTCTGGTCTTAATGGTTTAGCTGGTCCCTTACACGGTTTAGCCAACCAGGAAGTGTTACGATGGACTATGAAGATGCGTGACGTAGTTGGTAATAACGCCACCGATGAGACCATCAAGGATTACATCTGGTCTACTCTCAAGAGTGGTCAAGTTGTACCCGGTTACGGCCACGCTGTCCTCCGTAAGACTGACCCTCGCTACACCTGCCAACGTGAATTCGCCCTGAAGCATTTACCAAGCGACCCCATGTTCCAGTTGGTTAGCAAGCTCTACAACTTGGTACCCGGAATCTTAACTGAGCATGGTAAAACCAAGAACCCCTGGCCTAACGTAGACGCTCACTCGGGTGTCCTCTTACAACACTACGGCCTTGTCGAGCAGGATTACTACACAGTACTATTCGGTGTATCTCGTTCTTTAGGTGTTCTTTCACAGCTCATCTGGGATCGTGCCCTTGGCCTTCCCCTTGAACGTCCTAAGTCCCTCTCCACTGATGCCGTCCTCAAGATCATCAACAAAGCTTAATATTTTCTTCAAGCTTATCCTCTAAATAGGCTTACGCAATTTCAATCGTAGATTTTTAATATACAATTTTTAAATTTTATTCAGATCAGCTTTTTAGTTATTTTTATCCTTACATTACACTTGAAGTATTAAGTTTATTAAATATTAATATACAAATATGCTTAAAATTTGTTGGGAATATATTTTTAAAACTTTATAACACAGTTTAAGACTATTTATATAAATTTATCCTTTAATCTCAAGATTAAATGAATATATAGATTATTGCTTTTGTTTTAGAATAACCAATACTGAATTTTATAAAAATTGTATTTTGTTTAGATAATACCCAATATTAGTATTCTATTATATATTTTTTTTAAAATGTTAACTTAATTCTTTTTAAATTACCATTTTAAAAACATAGTTATAATGGAGCTTTTATAAAATATAGTTAAATAACTAAT
Source organism: Capillidium rhysosporum (assembly GCA_037055185.1). Lineage (NCBI taxonomy): Eukaryota > Fungi > Entomophthoromycota > Entomophthoromycetes > Entomophthorales > Capillidiaceae > Capillidium > Capillidium rhysosporum. Next base: position 4,796 of record JAWQFY010000956.1, read on the forward strand.
ATTTTTCTATTTGCTATTACTTTTTATTATGTCAAAAAAAAATCCTTATAGCTATAACATTTAAAAATAAAATGTTTAAATTTATTTAAGTTAATATTAAATTTTATAAAAATTTTACATTTTAATAATATAAATAATACTAATAATAATAATAATTTTTATTATAAAATCAATAATTTATTAAATATTGAAATCATAGCTATTTTTAAAATATTTAGTTTTTTAAATTTATAATTAAATACTAGTTATTAAAATAAGTATACTTAATAACTACTAAACATTTAATTTATTTAATTTTACTTTATAGTTAAATATTAATTACTGTAAAATCTTAATATTCTATTAAATTAAAAAGCTTAATTTTATACTAATTTATATATTTTTTTAAATCTAAATTTTTATATATAATAATAATAATATTTTCTTTTAATAAAAAAAACTATATCAAATTTTAAATATAATTATAAGTTTATATTTTTATATAAAATTATTATTATATTTTTTATTTTACTTTATTTTATTTAATACTTTAATTTATCTAAAATATTAAAAAAAGTCTCAATTAAAAATAAAAATTCTAAAATACTAATAAATTTTACTTATATAAAATATTTTAATAAAATAAGCTAAAACTTAAAACTATTTAATAAATATATTAAAACTAAAGTAATTTATAGTTAATAGTTATAAATTATTATTAAAATATTTTATTTTTTAATTATAAAATAATAATTTATATCTTTATTATAATTAATAAAAAATATAATAATAATAATTTAATAAATAATAATACTAATATATATTTATTATTTTTTTAGTAAATTAAATTAAATTAAATTATTTATATAAAGTAGTTAATTTATAATATATATATAAGAAAAAATTTTAAATAGTAAATATTTATAAAAAATATTTTAATAATTTTTTTATAAAGTATAGCTTTATTATATTTAAAAAAAATACTAAAAATAAAAATAAGTATAAAATAGTTATTATTTAATAATAGAATAGTTATATTAAAACATTGTAATAAAAATTTATAATAATAAAACTATTTATAAATATTATTTATTTAAGTATTAATACCTTATATTAAACTTAATTTATAAACTAGCTTAAAAGTTAAATTTAAATAAATATTAAATTTTTATTTATTATTTATTTAAGTATTTAAAAGCTTTATTAATATATTCTAATTTACTATTAATAAATTAAATGTAAAATATAAAAATAAATAAACTTTAAAAAAAATTAATAATTATTATTTTACTATATATTAAAGTATTATAATTATATGTTTTTTAGGTTATTAGCTAATTTATATATTATATAAATAAATAATTAGCTGTTTTTAAAAATAATAAATTTAATAAATTTTAATAAAAAAATATATTATATTTATTTGCTTTTTATATAATAAAAAACTAATAATATATAGTATATTTAACTAAAAGTTATTTTAAAAATTGTAAAATATTATATTTAATATTTATTTTATATATAATAATAAAAGTAAATTATTTTTAAAGTATATTATTATAGCTACTTAATTATTTTTTATATTAAATTTTATAAATGCAATTTATATAATTATAATAAAATAAACTAAAAATAATAAAAAATATTATAGTTAAGTATATATTAAAAAATTATATTACTATATAATATATATAATATTTAGTTTTTAGTATAATACTAGTAACAATTTCTATATTATATAGTATAAAATACTATAATGTAGTAGTAGTAGCAAATATTAGCATTTATATAAAGAAGTTAGTAGATGATAATAAAGTAAAATTAACTTTATTATTAATCATAGTAATAATAAATATAAATGTCTAGTAAGTAATATAAACAAATAATATTAGCAGTAATTTAGCAGAAAAGTTAATATATATTTATAAATAGTTTAGGTTATAAATAGTAATAGTTGCAAAAACTATAAACTAATTGATAGTAATAAGGTATTTGAATTTAAAGTATAGAATTTATAAAAAAAAATAAGGGTATTTGCAATTTTAAGTAGCTTTTATATCTCTAATAAAATAATAAAATAAAAATAATACAAAAACAAAAAGTAAAAATAAATGTTTTATTATTATATGTTAAAAATAGCTTTATAAGTAATTTTGTTTAATTTAAATTAATTTTATAAAAAGTCAAATCATTAGCTATTATAATTTTTTATATATTAGTAAAATAAAGTTTTTTATTAATTAGTATTAGCAATTATACTAAGCTCATTTTTAGATATTAAACTTATAAGTTTTTAAGTAATAATAATGAAATAAAAAATACTATTTTATTTAAAATTTTAATTAAATTATTGAAATTTATTATATAAAGTTATTAAAATAAATTTATTTAATTTTATTATTTAAAATTAAAGTGGAAAATTATAAAAATTAAATAAGCTTAAAAAAAAAAAGAAAATAATTATTAAGTTAGCAACTTAAAAAGTTGCTAAATAATAAAACATTACAATATAATTATATAATTAAAAGTATATTTAAAATAAAGCTTTAAAAATTAAGTACTTAATTTTTATTTTTTAGTTTTAGCCTAAAAAGTAAATAAGTATAAAATATTATATATAATCTATTAAAAATATATAATTTTTTAATTTATAAACTAAATTTTTAACTTTGTATATATTTTTATTATTAGTATATTAAAATTAATATTTTAATTTTTAACTTTTAGCTTACTTTTTAGAATTTAAAATTAGCTACTTTAAAAATAGCAAATTATAAATATATATTTAATTAATAAATAAATAAAAACTATAAATTTTAAAACTATAAAATTATAAAAATTAAAATAGAAAATTAAATTTGAAAATTTTATAAATTATTAGCTAATAAATAAGAATACCTAATAAACTTTATAGTAAAAAAAATAAATTAAAGGAAAAAATATTTATTTTTTAGTATTTATTTATTTATTATAGTATTTTTTTTAAATATTAATTTAGTATTTTAATACTATTTTTAATCTGTTAAATAATTTATATACTTTTTATAAAGTTATAAAAATATAGCTTTTTTTTATAAATATTATTAATAATTTATTAATAAAAGCTAATATAAGTTAAATTTAAACATAATTTAAAAAAGTAAAATAAAATATTAATATTTACTTTTAATTATAACTATTTATATATATTAAAAATATATTTTAGTTTTTTATAATTTAACTTTTAAATTTATTTAGTCAAAAAAATTTAGTATAAAATTTTAAATATTTGAAATTTTGGATTTTTAAAACTAATAAATCAATTTAAAATTTAGGTTATGTTTCTATAATTTAATTAAAACTTTGATTTAATATAACTTTTATTATTCTAAAGTAAAATATAGAATTAATCTAGCTAAAAATATAGAATAAACAGAAAAAAATAATTAAAATTCCTATTATATTAATAAAATTTACCAAAAAATATAGTAAATCCTTTTTAATTAAACAAATAAGTAATAAAATCAAACAATTTAAATTTAAATTACAATTTTTTAAATTTTGAACCTATAATCTTACAAAACTACTTTTGGTAAAAATTGAAAATTTTTAACTTCCTCTTCTCACTTTCTTAATTATAATAACTTAAAGCATCTGTCCCTTCCACTTAGAATTTCTCCTATCTTCCAACAGAAATTATAATTCCACCTTCCCTCTTTTAAATCCCTCCCCCCATTTATATATAGTTTATATCCTTAATAAGGCACTTGAGCTAGTTTATTTAACTTTTAAGAAAAAGTAACTTTAAATTTCATTTCAGCTTGTATGAGCTAAAATTACAAACTTTATAATGATTAACCTCCAAAAACTTATGAAAAGGATTTTAATTAAAAGCTGAAAATTCCAACTATTTTCTGGAGTATTTTGATTTAATGTTTATTAAAAATATTGATTTTTACTAAATTGTATTAACAAATAGCAGTAAATTTTTGAGAATAAATCAGAAATCCACATACCGCTTCTATACAAGCTTAAGAAAAAATTAAAATTAATAATAATACACACCAGAAATTGGTATGTAAGCTTTTAAAAAATATTTGGCTATTCACGTATTTAAAATACTCGCTTTTATTTTTAAATTTACTATCTATATTTTATATTCAGAGTGGTTTAGTAATGCCATCTGATCTAAGTTGTATAGAAGGGTCTATGGTTAGTTTATAGAATTTCAATATACTTTCAGTCTTTTGACGTTTTATTATTACTAAAAGCTATTTTTTATTGTAAATCAAGACCACAGTAAAAAACTGCTTTAGTAAAGATACTAACCGATAAGAAACTATCCTACTTCTAACAGTATTTATCAAAGTTGGACTAGTTAAATCAAATTTAAGTTCAATACCCTCACAGGGAGTAGTTGGCGTACTAGATATTGCAGAACATGATAACACATAAATTTTAAATAGACATCCAGTAGATAATCAAAATACCCTTTCTATAAGGGCAGAACGATTAAATATGCCATTCGAAAATACGACGAAGACGATTTGGGTATTTTCAAAGCCTTTAAATTATAACTTGGGAGGTCTGGAGACAGCATCCAAATTAGTTACCAAAATCGTCGAAAAAGCAATCAGTTTGGAAAATGTAGAATATTTAAATAAAACTAGACAAAATTTGGAATGTATTAGGTAAATTATTATTAAATAGTAGCTATATTAAAAAATAATTATTCCCTAACTTCAAAACCAAACTAACAATATCGGGTTATAATTAAGCATTTAATTAAGAGTAAAGAAATATAATTTTTATTATATTGCTAAAAAACACAAACACAAAATTAAGATATATTGTTAAATTGATTAAAATGTATATGTAATTTATATATACATTGTATAAATTTTAATATGGACAGATGGCCGAGTCGGTCTAAGGCGTCACGTTAAGGCCGTGATCTCTTCGGAGGCGTGAGTTCGAATCTCACTTTGTTCATCATTTTTTTATATATAAGTTGGATTAACAAACCAAATCAAGTAACGAGAATTTTTTTTTGAATTTAAATATTCTGGAAAGATAACAACTATAATTAAAAACTGAAGAATTAACTAGATATATACAAGATATTAGTACCATTTTGATCAAATATGAAATAGCTATATAAAAATATAGTTGTTTCAAGTATGAATTTTGTAAAAACCTTTAATTTTATATAGAATTTACAATATTATTAAATTATTTAGCTACTTATTAATGGAAAACATTTTCAAAAGTAGTTTATTTAGATAGTATAAAATTTAGAAATTGTAAAATAAAACTTTAATTATAATTAAATTACTTAAAATACCTTATTATTAGTCAAATACTTTAAATATAAGAATTTACTATATTGTAGTATATAAACTTTATTAAAGCAAAAGGTAATATATTTCTATTAAATTAAACCTAATATTATTTAAAGTTATTTATTATCACTTTTTTATAAAATATTTTTAAGTTTAAAATAATAAAAATAGCTTTAATTTTAATTATAAAATATATAATAGCTAATAAAATTTTAATATATATAGTTTACAGTTATTAAATTAAATTATAATAAATAATATGTATTTAAATAATTAAAAAAAACTTATAAATTTATTTAAACTTATACTAAATATTATTATAATAAATAAAAAGCAAATAATTTTTTTAAATTTTTTTTTAAAGTTTATTAAAATATAAAAGTATAGGCTTTTATACTTTTTATAATCTTATTTTTATTATTATTATCAATTTTTATTAACTATATTTTACTATAAAAAGTAATAATATAATATAATAGTATATATATATATTAAAAAAGTATAAAATTAGCTTAGCTAAATATAAGCTTTTAAAATTTAACTAAACTAAATTAAATTTAAAACTATAGTAATAATATTAATTAATATTTTTATAAATATACTTTTATATTATTAAAATATATTAATAATATAAAAATATATACTAAATTAGTAAAAATTAGCATTATTATTTTTTTCAATTAAACTAATTTTTTTAATTAAGCTTTATTTTAATAATGTTTAAGTTTATATATTATATTAAATTTATCTAATAGTTTTATTTTATAAATATTTATTAATAATTTATTTAAAAGTTTAAAAGTTTTTTATTTTTACTTAATTTATAATAAGCTAAATAATAATATTTTAATTAGTATTTTTTTTAAATAGTATGTATTTAGTTAATTTACTAATTATTTTATAAATTTTAACTAATAAGCTTTTAATTTTTATATATTATTATTTAAGTAGCTAATAATAAAATTTAGTTTTAAGCTATTAGCTAAATTTTTATATTTTAGTATAAATTTAGTTTTTATATTTTATAGTTTAGTAAGTATTTAAAAATATTTAAAATTTTCAAAAATATTAATATTTAAGTTTTATTTAATTAAAAAACTTAATAATTATATATATATAAACTATAAAAAGTAAAATATTTAAAAAAGCTTATTTATTTAACTTTTTTTATTAATTAAATATATTAGTAAACTTTTTTAGCTAACTATATATTTTTATCTTTTTTAATTATTTATTTTTATTAATTATATAAGCTAAACTAACTTTTAATAACTAGCTTTTTTATTAATTAATCAATTTATATATATATGTATATATATTTATATTTTTAAATTTTATTAATTATAATTTTTTTATAAAATTACTATTAAAACTTTAAATAAGAATTTTGAAAATAATTCTTTTAATTTTTATTTCCTCTTTTTATTTAGCTTTTAAGCTTAGTTAAACTTACTATTTATAATAATTTCATTTTTTTAAAAGCTTTTGATATATATATTATTATTTTAATTTTTAAATTTCATCTAATATTTTAATTAATTTTATACTTTATTTTTTTTATTACTCTTTTTATAATTATAGCTTAGTATTTTTTTAACTATTTATATTTAGTTTATTATATATATATAATATTTAAAATAAATAGCTTTTAAGAAAATAAATTCAAAATATAAAATTATAAAAAATGCTTTATATTTACAAGTAAACTAAAAAATAAATTTGATAAACTTACTTTTAGCTAAGTTTTCATTTTTTTTGCTCTAAGTAAATAAAGCTTATTGTATATCAAATTTCAAATACAGTGTATATAAACCAAAAACTTTACTTTAATGCAAATAGATGTAGTTTTCTATCCAACCTTCCAATTTTCCTAAAAACCCTATTTATTAAACAAAATCCAATCTAAACTTACTGTTTATAAAAGATTAAAATCCACCAAAAAAGAACACATTCACCTGTTCATTAAAAACCTTTGACCAATCTCCATTAAAACCACTGTTAAACACCAATAGGAAAGCATAAAAGGGTAATCTGCAAACAGTTGAGTAGCAAGTAGGGAACCCAATGTTAATATTATAACCTTTGCCTTACTGTTAACCTCCTTCTCACCCTTGGCTACTGACTTGCTGCCTCTTAAACTTTCAACCAACTCCAAACTGGTGATTAATCCCAACACCAACATCTTATCCAGAAGTAGAAAGTCAAACCGAATTGTCAGAAAGCTGGCCAAAGCCATAAATTTGTTTGAAGCGTTAACAAAGACATGTACGTTGGTGATGAGTGGGATTATTGACGGCATCAGAATCATCAGAACTGAGCAATAAACTAACCCTAAACTGTAAATTTTATCACTTTTGCGGTTGGAATCCTTAACTAAAACTTGGTGAAGCATCCGAATTAAATAAAAATTGATTAGAAAGGTAGGTATAAGTAGTAGTGAACCAATTAAATAGGCGAAATAGCCAAGCCTGGACTTAAACTTGATAAAGTTGGTGGTGTGAGGTAGCGGAACATGACTGAAAAGTTGAAACACGCTGACGAAGGTTAACGTAAGTCCGATCCCCAACCATGTCAAAAGTGTGGTGCAATACACTAAAAAGAAGTCCAGTGAAAAGTATTTGTTGAAGAAACCCAACAGAACCTTATGCCTCCAACCCGGTAAAAATATCGCATTAAAAGCCAGGCCCAGAACTAAACTCACCGCATTAAACGCCAGAAACCTGAAGCTAGTTAAACCGTTTAACAACCCCAGGTTAGATTTATCGAATATGGTGATGAAGAGCAAGTAGTTAATAAGGATAAGGTAGGGCAGAGATAGTAGCGTAGAATCTAATAGCTTGGCTAAAACGATTAACGAAGTGTTCCAATCCACCTTAACACTAAAATCGATACCTTCGTCCACTAAGCTATTGAAATAAAAGTCCAGTTCCAACTCGTGCCCCTGTAGTTTGCTGCTCTTAACTGTATCGATTGTAACTAAGCGTTGATCTTGCGCCATAGAGTTACACACCATAACTTTCTTCGATTTAGTACCATCAGCTATAAAAATAATCTCTTTTTTGGAATTACGAAATTTTTGTACCGTAACGGTTGGTACTAACATTTTATTTTTGGTAGCAGATTGAAGTGTAATTTTATAGGATAATAGTGGTGATTTGAATAATTTAAGTTTCACTTTTCTATGTAACGAACCTGACTCAGTCTTAAACAAATTGGGAACGGTATATCCGGTTAACAGACTTAACGTAGTAGGCTGGATGGTAGTGGTCAGTACAGTTAATATATTTGAATTTATAATGCTAATTTTAAAGCGGTTGCTGGAAGATTCGACGTTATCTACCCAATCCACCGCCTTCAAATATAAATATTTAGTTTTTGAACTAGGTTGAATATCAGGTTTCGTATGAGAAGGTGGGAATGAGTAAGTATACCTATATTGTAACTTAAAATTTCCATTATCAAGCTGATTCTGAGGTAGTGGTAAGGTCAGCTGACTTTTCGAAAAGTTATTACATTTGTCGGCAGTACAATAAAACGCGTTCAATTTGACTAAACTTAGAATTTCTAGTTCTCCGCTAATATCTTGTTGATTTAAATCAACTTTAACTGATTTACGCTGAATTAAATTATGTACCAACTCTTCCATCTCCATACCATGCTTAAAAATGAAGTGAACATCTGCACTTAACGATTTACGGTTTTGTAATTGAAGTGAATGAGACGTTCTACCCTCCAAACTATCTAAGATTATACGTTTCCTGTCTCCAGTGCTAAGTTTGTTATTACTCTTTTCGAATTTTTTTTGTAATTCAAATAATGATTTAGCTAATGGTAACAAAATTTGGTTCGACCATAAAATTTCCAGATGGTTAGTAGAAAGCCAAGCGTTGACAAAGTTGGTCGTAAAGACGTTTAAGTGATTCGCGCTATTTTTAATGAGACAACTACCTTCGAAAATTTGCCAGTCATTGTTACCTGAGATAACTGAACTAATTAAAACTTCCCTATCCACATCAAATTTATTGATTCTATCATATAAGTAATACATATCGGTATGGTAATTTATTCGTGGTTGGTTATGAGGTGTAGCTAGTGTTATAATATCTTGTACTAGTTTAGGATCGAAGCTTTCTAATGTCAATGTTAATCTAATAACTATACCTCCCATACTATGTCCAATCACAAATACCTGTTGGGGTAAAGGGTTCCTCTCATTAGCTTCATAATAATTTCTATTCTTATAAAGGTTTAGTATCGGTTTTAATAGCGAATTTATATACTCGGCTTGAGAGTATAATAATTCGGTCGATAAGACTGATAACTCTTCATTGAAATTAACTATTATTTTAAGCAATAAATTTTAGAGAAAAGGAAATAAGTAATTTGGAATACCTGTAAAGAAGTCGAATTTTTGGTCCTGATTTTGTTTATGGTACATCTGCTTGGTAACTTTAGCTAATGATCTAATCTGCTGATAGGAACCTGCATTTCCGGGTAGAAACAGTATTGGAGTACCATATAGCTAATCATAAATATTAATCAGTTAAAAAAATTACTTTAAATTCTATATCTTCAAATTCATAATCTTTGTATAAATTGCACTTATACTTATGGTGTAGGTTCTGTAGTTCGACTACAGGTAAATAGTTAGGGTGCGAGTAAGTCATCCTATTCTGTCTTGTACCTTCCTCATAATTGTTTATCGTTAAATAGCCCAAGTATATTTTGTATATTAAAAGCAGGTTGAGTATACCGATTATAAGTATGTTTAAATTCCCAGTTCTGTACATCTATACACTCTTATTCTATACAGCGCTTTATCTCTTTATTAGTTTTTTAAATATTGAAACCTAAATTATGTAAATGGATTACGAAAATTTGCCTGTCAGTCTTTAGAAAATTCTAAAGTTACGCTAAAAGGTTAGATTTAAGCTCAGAGTTTAGAAAGGAAAAATTAAGAATTCGACAGTTTACAACTTTTAAACATCTAAACAAAAAAAGACTATTAGAGATAAATATGGCGTTAAATTGGGTAAGTGTAAATAGTGACGGTAAGACTTTCTTACCTCTAGACAACGAAATCCATCACCTATGCCAGAACAATGTAAATTTAACTTTGGAATCTGGTTCGTAAGTATATTTTATTCCTTTCCTTTCCTTTCTAATCTACTATTTCTTGTATTTTTAAATAAAATGTAGAGGATATCCAGGAGCCAGGTATGCAAATTATAAATAAATTTCGTTTCATTAAAAAATAGTCACTAACGAGAAAATCTTAACACTAGTGAATACTATACAAGTGAACGGGGTCTCCTATACCTAACTAACCTTCGATTGGTATATTTAAGTCAACCGTACTCTTTACAAACCCCTTTACCTCCCCAAATAAGTTCAGTATCCATACCTATAAGTAACTTACGGGAAGGTAAATTCGTGCAACCTTTGTTATCAGCCAACAACTTTAAAGCTAAAGTAACTCCAGTTTTGAATGGGGGTTTAAAACGCGTTAACGATTTAACTTTAACTTTTAAAGAAGGAGGTATATACATTTTATCTATTTATCTTACTTTGTTGGAAATATTCAAATTTATTTATCGATTTATTTTTTTGTATTTTTAATTTAGGTGGGTTTTCTTTCCATGCCCTGTACAAGCAACTTAGTTCTCAAGCTAGAGGTATTAAAACAACTCTTCTTTGTAATATTAATTTGTTTTTACTTTTATATTTTTAGAAGTTAACAGCCTAGTTGATAACGAACAACTTCCTTTATACCAACCTAATAATCAAAGTTTAAATCAAAATTCTGCCCCGCAACCTACTACTTCAACAACTACTACTGACTTACCACCAGGATACGAACAAATTAATAATAATGAGAGCCAATTTGTAGGTACTGTGGAAAAATCATGATTATTTTCACATTCTATAATTTCATTATTAAATCACTATTTCATTTTTACAAATTTAAACTTTATCTTTTTATAAACTAATTTTTTTCGAATGCTTTTATCTATATAAATTTATACATATAGTTAATAGAATGATAGTCTCTCAATATATCCTTCGTCAAATATGTAAAAGACTTTAGTTAAGAACTTCGAATTGAGTGTAGATTTCAAAGTTACAAAAAAAAGCTGAAAAAATAAGTTAAAATTAAATGCTCTAATTACGATATATTTTAAATTTATGATAAAACTCATATAGGCACCTTGGCGGAGTGGTTAACGCGGAGCCCTGCTAAGGCTTTTCCCTTTGGGAGCGCAGGTTCGAATCCTGTGGGTGTCGTTGTATATTTTTTGTCTTTATTAGATTACTAATTTTTTTCATATCACTACCTTTCTCGAGTTTTTAGTTGTAATAATTAACTAAAAATTTTAATGACTTAAACGAAAAATGATCAGACAAATAGATAAAATTCACTTGTCACAAAAATTTTTAAAACTTCTTTTTTAAATTTGAAATATAAGTTATATAATTTATATTAGTTATAAAAAAAATTGATGTAGGCACCTTGGCGGAGTGGTTAACGCGGAGCCCTGCTAAGGCTTTTCCCTTTGGGAGCGCA
>JAWQFY010000957.1:0-16660 GCA_037055185.1 Capillidium rhysosporum
AGTGCTTAATAAGATAAAATTAGTATTTGTTATCTTAGAAAGAAAAAAGAAAAATATATATGAATTAAAAAAAAGATGAATATCAATGAGGCTCAGTTAGGTGAGCTAGGTGACAAAGCTTGTGGTGTCACAGCTACTTTTTAATTTAATTTATTTACTAACTTATTTTTAAGCTTTTTATCTATAATTATTATTATAACTTTTTTCTCTTTTTAATTATATTACTTTTACTAATAACTTTACTATTTTTTCTTAGTTTAAAATTATTTTAATTTTTAGGTTTTTATAGTAAAATAAAATAAAATAATTTTAGTAAAGTATAGTTATAAATAAAAAATAAAAAAAGTAAAAACTTAAAACTAAATACTTTAAAAATAATATAAAATACTTAATTTTATATAAATTAATTTTTTAATTTTATATTTTACTTTTTTAGTCTTATTTTTTAGTAGTATTTTTTTAACTTTATATATAATTTACATTAATATATAAAATATTTACACTTTTTAATATTTAATAAAAGTATTTTAATAAATTTACTTATTAAGTTTTTTTAGCTTTTTAAAATTTAATATTACTTTTAATAAAATTTTTATTCTAAATATATTAATATTTAATCTTTATATATTATTATTTTTTAATTATTTATATATATTTTTTACCTTTTTTAATAGCTATATAGTTTAAATAAAAACTATAAATATTTTTTTATTTTAATTTTACTTATTACTACTATATAATAGCTTATATTTTTTTTACTATTTTATTTTTTTTACTATATTTAACTTTTTTTTCTAATATATAAACTAAATAATGTAAAAACTAATTTAGCTTTTTTTAGTTATATATTTACTTTAAAATCTATCTTTTATTACTAGTTTTTTAATTTTTTTAAATTAATTAATACTAAATTTTATACTTTTATAATTTAGTTAGCTATTATTTACTAATTTTTTACTATTTCAAAACTTTTATATAAACAATATAGTTATTTTTTATACTTTTTTTATACTTTTAACTTTTTTTTAATAATTATTTTTTTTAATTTTTAACTATATTTTTACTTTTATTTTTTTTAATATTAAATATTTTTAAGCTTTATACTACTTTTTTAAAGCTAAATTATATATATATATATTTAAATTATATTTTAATTTATTACTAAACTTAACTATTAATAAAACTATTTTAAGCTAGCTTATATTTAATAAACTTTATTTAAATTTAATATTTTAGCTAAATTTATATAATTTTAAAAAAAAAGCTAAAAGAAAATTATATTATTATTAATTACTCTTACTAATAGAATTTAGAATATTTTTTTAAAGTACTTCTTTTTTTAATTTTTTTTCATTTATATTTAATTAATTTACTTTTATTTAAAGTAATATTAAGTATTTTTTATACTTATAATAAATTAAAACTATTTTTACTAAGTATATAATATAAAATAAATAATATATTTATTATATTTTTATTGTAACTAAATTAGTTTAAACTTTTAATACTATTTTTAATTATATTATAAATAATATAATAGTTATTAATAAATTTTTAATTATTAGTTATTACTTTATATACTAAATTAAACTTTATTTTCTAATAATTTTATACTTACTTTTTAAATTTTTTATTTTTTAGTAACTTTTTTTATAACTTTTTTATAATTTTTTTATTTTTAACTATATTTATTTATTATTATTTTACTTTTAACTCTTTTTTAAATTTTAGTTATCTAAAATTAAATAGTATTCTTTATTTAGTTTATAAATTATTTTATTATATAATAGCTTTAATACTATACTATTTATTTAACTACTATTTGAAAACTACTATTTTAATTTTAATTTTTTTTTAAATATATACTTTTTATTTAAAAAATAATTAATAAGTATATTTAATAATTATAAGCTAATTGCCTTTTCAATATAATTTTTTATTTATAATATAGCTTTATCTAAACTAAATTTATCTTTAATTACACTTTTTTAATAATTAAGTATATTGAAAAATCTAAAATTTTTTGAATTCTAATTAATATAGTATCTTTAAACTAAATAAAAAAATATAATAAAATAGAATATAGCTATCAATTTGATATTTTAATAAAATATAGTTTTTTTTTCTTTTTTTACTAAATATAATAAATTTTTATTTTATAATATATAAGTATTTGTTATTTTTTCTAGTTTTCTATTTTATTTTTTTAGTATTAATTTTAAAAAAACAAAAAATACTTTATTTTTTCTCTATTTTATAAATTTACTCTAATTTTAATTTTTAATTTTTTATTTATATAGCTATTAAAGATAAGTAAATTATTATTATTACTTTAAATAACAACTTTTGTTAATAATATATATTATTTTTAATAGTTTATAAATTATTTTTATCAATATAATAGCTTAGCTTACTTATAAATAAATAAGTAAAAATAAAACTGATTACTTTAAAACTATTATTGTATATTTTAGCTTTTTTACTCTTTAGTATAATATTTTAATTAATTTATTTATTACTTAAATATATTTTATTTTTTAGTATTTTCTTATTAAAAATAATAGTTTACTATATAATTTATTTTTTTATTTAGCTTTTTAAAGCTTTAAAAGTATTTTTTTAAAGATTAAATATTTATAGCTAACTTTTTATCATTTTTTATTATTTAATACTTTTATACATTTACTTAATATTTAAAATTACTTTATCTTATATTTGAATTTTTTATAACTATATATATAATAAAAATTTTATAATAAGTTTTTAATTTTATTTTATTTTCCTTACTTTTTAGTTTTACTTTATTAAATATTAAAGTTATAAACTAAGCTTTATTATTTATGTTAATTTAATTTTTTTAATTTTTATATTTTAAAAATATTTTTTTAAGTTTATATTAACTTTAGCTAAATTTTATTACTATTAGTATATTTTTTCTTCTACTTTAAACTTTTATATATTTTTAAATAATTAAAGTCATAAATTAATTATTTATAATATATAAAAAATATAATATAAAATTCAACTAATATAATTAAAATAATTAAAAAATATTTTTACTTTTATATTCTCTTTTTTTATTTTACTTTATATTAATATAAATAGGTTTATTTATTTATTTTTTATTCATCTTTATTTACTTTACATTAATTATTATATTTTTTTTATTTTTTATTTTTTAAGCTTATTTTTTTAATAGAAAAGCTTTATAATACTAGCTTTTTATTTAAAAATAAGCTAATAAAAAAATTTTTTTTTAGCTTTAAACTGCATTTTTATATAATTTTAGCTAAAACTTTAATTTATTATTTTTTATCTAGTTATTATTTAGTTTTAACTAAAAGTTTTATTTTTATTTTTTTACTATTTTTACTATTTTTACTAAATTTAGCTATTTTATAATTTTATTTTATTACATTTATCTAATTTTTTAAATTTTATTATATTTATCTAATTTTTTAAATTTTATTATAATAATATATATAGTTTAATTAGTTTATTACTACTATAATTTTATTTTATTTATTATTTTCTTCTATTATTTTCTATATTTTACTATTTATTTTCTTATTTTTATAATTTTCTATTACTTAGCAACTTTATAAATTGCTAACTTAATAATTATTCTCATTCTTTTTTATCTTTTTTCTTAAGCTTTTTTAATTTTTATTATTTTTTCTTCTATTTCAGATAAAAAAATTATATAAATTAATATTAATAACTTTATATAGTAATTTTTAACAATTTAATTGAAATTTTAAACTAAGAAATATTTTTTGTTTTATTATTCTTACTCAAAAACTTACAAGTTTAATATCTAGTAAGAAGTTTAATATAGCTACCAGCACTAATTAATAAAGAACTTTATCTTATTAACATACAAAAAATTATAATTACCAACAATTTAGCCTATTATAAAACTATTTTAAATTATATTAAATTGCATACAAAGTTACTTTTACTGCATAATAATAAAACACTTATATTTGTTTCTTATTTTTATTTTATTTTTATTTTTCTATTTTGTTAGAAATATGGAAACCATTTGAAATTATAGATACTTTTGTCTTTTTTTTACAAATTTTACATATAGAATTTAGTTATTTTTTTACTACTAGATAGTTTACAGTTCTTATAGCTATTACTACCTATAATTTGAACTACTTATAAATATATGCTAATTTTGTTACTAAATTTTTATTAATCTTACTTATCTATATTATTTACTAAACATTTATATTTGTCACTACTATAATTAATAATAAAGTTAATTTTACTTTATTACTATTTACTAAATTTTTCATATAAATACTTATATTTGCTACTACTTTTGCATTATAGCATTTTATACTATATAATATAAAAATTGCTATTAGTATTATACTAAAAACTGAATATTATAATTTTATTATATTTTAAATAAAAATATTAATTTGTTTTTTTTAAACTAATTTTAAAAAAAATTTAAATAACTTTAAAAGTTTATTTTAAAGTTTTTATTTTTTTAAAATTTGCTTTATTTCTTAAAAATGATTATATTAACACTACTACTTACTTAATTTTTTAGCTCTAATTAGATAAGCTAAAAGCTTATAGTAAATATATATACTTTTTAAAAAAAAAGTTTAAAATTAAGCTTTTAAACTTATAAAGATTAAAAAAAAACTATATATAAAATTTTTACTATTTAAAAACTATTTATGTTACTTAAATTATTATATTTTAATATTTTAAGTTATTTTAATATTTTTATTTAAAAGTAAATTAAAAATATTAGTTTTATTTGCAAAATATAAAGCTATTTTTTATTTAGTTAGTTTTAAATAATATTAAGTTTAATTTAAATTTATTTAATTATAAATTTTAATATAGTGTTTAAATATAATATTAAAACTATAGTATTAAACTTTTTAATTTTTGTTTATTTATCTTTATTTTATAAAATGTAAATTAAAATTATTTTTATATTTTTATAATAATTAAATTACTATTATAATATTTTTAGCTAAAAAACTATATATTTAATAATTATAATACTTTAAAATCAAATATAGAAGTTAATTAAAGCTATGAAAAATATTTATAAACTTTTAAACTAAAATAATAGTTAAAAATTTGTTATAATAAAAATTAGCTTTAAAATAACTATACTTTTATAAAAAAAGTTAACTAAAAATCAAAATTAAAAAAAAATAAAAAGTTAAAAAATTTATTATAATAATAAAAGCTAAATTTTAAATAAATAAATAATAATATAATTTGAAAAGTAATATTTATAATAATATATAAGAAAATAATCTAGTTTAACTTAATAAAAATATTTTTTATTATTTAATTTTATACTATTTTTCTAATTTTTATTTTATAAATTTTTAATAAATCTAAATTAAAAAATTAAAAATTGTAATAAGAGTTAAATTTATATAAATAAACTATATTATATTTAAAAATATTGCTAAAATTTAAAACTAACTAATAATTTTTTATTAACTATAAATTAAAAAATAATAATTAAAAGAAATTATTATTATAAATAAAAAGAAAAACATATATAGAATTTTAAAAAGTACTACCTCATAGTGATACTTGTTATATTAATATTATTATATATAACTAATAACTCTATCTTAAAATTAGTAGAAAACTAGCTTAAAATAAAATAAAATCTATCTAAAAACTTATATAAAAAATTATTAGCTATAAATTAAAAAAATTTTTAAGAAAAAAATAGTAATTAATTTTATTAAAAAGAGTAGACTTATTAAATAAATTAAATAAAAAAACCTTTATTTTTATACTTAGCTAGCTATTACTAAGCTAATAAGAATTGACTATTAAACTTATTTAGCTTTTTATAGCTTTTAATTAAAAAATTTTAATTAAAAAAGATAAGAATTAATATTTTTTGTATATATTTAAAAAAAATACTATATTGTAATATATTTACTTTTATTAATAAATTTTTTCTTTTTTTAAAACTTGAATAACTTTTGTTAAAATCTTTTAAAAGTGCAATAGAATACCATATTTTTATACTTTATAAGAACAAAATCAATTTCATTTATTGAAATGTATAGCTACAGTTGTACTTTATATTTTATACTATTGAGAACCATTAATTTTAATTAATATTTAGTTTGACTTTTATAAAAATTAAATAGTATAATTTAATTTAATTTCTTAAAATTATAAAACTCATTAGCTAAAATAAAGGTATATTTCTTTTTATTACAGTTACCTATTTTAAAATAATGTATTCATTTATAATTATTATAAAAATTATATAATATTCTAAATAAGTTATTTATAGTAAGTTTATTAAAATATTAATAGTTTACTACTTTCAAATAGCTAAGTATATATTTATTAGGTAAATACAACTTTTACTTGTTATGGGTGCGGACGGATAGTGTGCTAAATAATATTATGATGACTTGGTTAATAGTTAGAGTTTAAGGTAGTTTCCGAATTTCAGTGTTTGTAATCAATTCTTCTTAAACAAGTTGTATCACTATTCCTATTAAATGTAAACTTTGAGCTACAAGTTAAACTAAAATTGATATAAACGTGACGTTTAAAAAAATTATTTTTAGCATTGAATATGTTAATAGAAGCGTTTATATCGATCATAGAATATATTTCTATTAAAGGCACTCATATAGCCTTGTTAGTTTTATTAATTACCTACTATACGACATTAATTTACTATAATTTGTTAAAAGTAGAATCGATATCCGAACTATAATAATATCTGATTATGGGAATACGGTTCAAAAATTAAAAATAGCAGGATCAAGTGAACCAATACCTTTAGAAAAATTAACGTGACGAACAACTCACATGTAATCGCATAAAGTCATGAAATTTTATGAGAGGTATATCGGTCGTTTAAAACCGAAGTTGGAAGGTGTACCTTTAAATGTTACTTTATACCGGTTAGCTTGAACATGGCTATAAATAGTTAAGGTAGAAGCCAAAGGTAGTGACATAAACCCAACAAACATGAAATTTCAACAGTATACCATTACCAGCGCACTCCTTGCTGGATTAGTTTTAGCATCGGATTCCGATAAGTTACCTAGACCTCCTGGTAAAATAGTCGGTGGTGTAGAAGTAAACCCTCCTTTTAAGTACCCTTGGATGGTATCTATCCATAAGAACGGTGGTCATTACTGCGGTGGAAGTTTGTTTAACGGAAACACTGTAATAACAGCGGCGCACTGCACTACCGGTGTCGACTCCGATTTTGAAGTTTATGTACACCGTCACGATCTATCAAAAACCGAAGCTAGTGAATCCGGAAAGCGTTATAAAGTTATTAAGCGTACTAACCACCCTAACTACAACGGTAACGATATCTCTAACGATATTTCGATCTGGAAATTGAACAACAACGATAGTACTTCTACTGGGTTAACGTTAGATGACGGTGCTTACGGAACTGCTAAAGCTACTTTATTTACCACTATGGGTTGGGGTACTACTAGTTCAGGTGGACTACAATCCGACCTTTTATTAGAAGTTAAAATACCTACCTTTGACAACGCCACCTGCGTTAAAAATTACGCAGCTCGTGGTTCTAAAGTTAACTTAGATAATCAAATTTGTGCTGGCTATCCGGAAGGTGGTAAAGATTCCTGCCAAAGTGATTCGGGTGGTCCTCTGTTCGTAATTAAAGCTAACAAACCTGTACTTGCTGGTGTAGTATCCTGGGGCATAGGCTGTGCTGGTAAAGGTTTACCAGGTATCTACTCAAGGGTATCTGCTTTAAGTAACTTCATCTTAGCTAACCTTAATTGATGTTAATTAAAATAACAATATTTTTTTAAAAGTTTATTTTACGATTATATTTATAATACATTTTATTTAAATAATTAAAATTTACTTTTAACTAGTACAAAATATTAACAAAAAATTTACATTTTTTAAAAGATATTAGTTAATTAAAAATAAATTTCTATATATTTATAGTTATTTGTATAGGCAATAGATACATTATACTTTTTATTCTTCAAAAATTATAATCGGTATAATTAACCTCTCTATTATCCCGATTATATGGATAAAATGTAGTACAATCATAAATGTTACGTTTACATCTATTGCATAGCTATTTAGAAAGTTTTGGATTGGATAATTAATTTTTACAATAAGCTAAACTATTGATTACACTAGCTTTAGTTAAACATTTAGTAGCTTAAATATTGACGTCACTGATTAATACGATTCGAAGCTTTGGATTAGCTTGATTAAAATTATACTATCAAATTTAATATCATCTTTCTTAGATACAAAGCTAGTTAAACGTTGCAATATTTATATGTATTCAATTTCCAATCGTTTAACTAATATATAAGTAGAAATATTTAAAAGTAATTTGAAATTCGTTTCACTTATGCCGTTAGATTTCTTTTATATGAAGTTTAATACTGATAAACTCCTTTGGTCTAATTTTTATAAGTTGGTGCTAAATTTTAAACTAACTATAGTACTATTTTCTACACTTCCACCGTAAGTATCAACTCATTTATTAAGGTTTTATTTCAAATATGATATAGAAATTAATCGCTAATTTTATAGAAAGCAATGTTGCTAAATATTGCTAACTTAACTTTTCCAACCATTTTCCGTACGTATCCATATAAACTTTATACTTTTCTATAGCTTTTAATGTACTGCTATCAAGTTTACCTTCAACCATTCTAAATTTACTACCGTTTAAAAATTGGTAAGTATTTCTACAGCTGTGCCAAAGTTGAACAACATTAGATCGCTTTTTTTAATAAATTTATTAAGTTAATTTCACTCTTCGGTACGCTTACCTAAATAAAGTATAGGTACTTCACTCCATTCGATACTCTGCTTTGTAATCAAAATAGTTTTTGATAAAGTTAATACTGCTGGAATCCATCGTATGTAATATTTGACATCAAGTTCGTTAGGCACGTTTCTTGGGGTACTGGTAATTGATACTGAACTTATAAATTTTTAAAGCTTAATAAATTTGATGTAAAGTTGCTAACGTAGTAGACGTTATTGAATAAAACTGTTACGTTTAAATGCTCTTCCTTATACTTGTTACCGTATACTTGCTATAAAGGATGATTACTACTAAGCAGTTTGGTACCCAGTTCAATTAACTTATTTAGAGCGAGCTGCATAAGATTAGGAATCTGTTTAGAAAATTACGATTAAATTTTGTATTTTATTGAAGCATTCAACTGATTTAAGTTTACTTTAGGAGCGACCTTAATAACGGCAAGTACCCAGTATTTAAAATTTTACTAGAAGATTTACCTATTCTAAATAAAAAGATATGAGGATATTTTTATATTTTATTTCAAAAAAATCTATAATTTTAGCGTGCTACTACTCTTTTTTTAATAGGTATCTATTTAAAAATAAACTTATAATGGCATATAACCTATAACCTTAATAGAACGAAGTGGTAACGTAGCTTTAAAGAATTGAACTTATATTCTAACTTAGAACCTATTATGGGTACTACAGCGTATAAGAAAGGAAATGTTAGTAGGGGAAGGAACTGAAGATATTCTATAAATTAACAAACTAGAAACATTTAAACGATAAAATTTAAATAAACAAAATTAGATAAGTTTATTAATTTAAAAATATTTGAAAAAATATTTAATTAATAGTATCTGAATATATATTAAAAAAAAACTATAAATTCAAAATTATTACCAAAAATTACTTTTTATACAATTAATTTTATATTATTTTTTTTTAAATAAGATATCATTTTATAATAAATTTAAAAGATCTAAAATAAAAATATATATTAAAAATAGAATTACCATTAATTTAAAAATAAGGTAAATCTAAAAATTTTAAATTAATTTTTAATTTACTAAAATTTATTAAAAATTATCTTCTAAGTAGAAATCTAGTTTAGGTTTAAACTAGTTTTAGATACATTTTCTTAAAAGTATAGGTACTACAATTATTTACATTATCTTAGAAAAAATATTGAAAATTGAAATTATTTTAATTACTTTTAAAATGTACAAAATATTTTTTTATTTTTCATACTTCTTTTTTATAAATTTATTCTATTAAATACTATTGTTTTTTATTTTATTTATACCTTTAACCTTTTTGGTATAAGTAGCTAGTATACTAATAAACTTTAAATATTTGATATATAAAATATTAAAAATTTATATGTTAAAATAAATTATAAAAAAATTAAAACTATATATAAACTAAAAAGTTTAATAAATAATATATAAAATTTTTATCTTAATATTTTCTTATTTTATTATTTTATTTAATTTTATGAAAATGCTAAAAGATTTTTTTAAAACTTTTTTCAAAATTAAAAAAGTTATTTAAATTAATAAAAATTAATAAATTAAAAAACTTTTTATTAAATATCTATCTTTTAAAATACTTAACTAAAAATATGTAAAAAAATTATAATTACTCATTTTAATTTACTTTATAGTTATTTTAATAATAATAAATTATTACTATTAACTATTATTATTTTTTATTTTTTATTTTTTTTGCCAAAAATATATTATAAAAGCTAAAATTATATAAGAGTTATATAAAATAATAATAATAAATTTAACTTTTCTTATTTATTAAAAAATTATTATTATATAAATGCTAACTTTTTAATAAATTTTATTATAAAAAATATTATTTTTTAAAGTATTAAAAAACAAAAATATTAACTATAATTTTTAAATAGCAAAAAATCTTTAAAAATATAATTTAAAAAAAGAATAAATAAAATATAGCTAATATAAAAAAACTATTTAGTTAACTAACTACTATATTTTTATTATTTTTACAATATTTATTACTTATAAATTAAGTTTATTCTCTTTTTTTAATCTTATTACAATTTTAAAATCTAAAAAATATAGTTTTAAATATATTATATAAAATAGTAAATACTTTAAATACTTTTTTAGCTATAAAGTTTATATTTATCCTTTATTAAATATTAAATAATAACTTTACTTAAATTAGTTATAAGCTTAAAACTATATAAATAAATTATTATTATTATTTTAAATTTTAATTATTTTTTATTACTATTTGTTTACTTTTTTATTAAAATTAATTTTTTAAGTTAAAATTTTTACTTTTTAATTATTTTTTAAAAAAATTTATTTAAAAAAGCCTAACTCTTTTTAATTTTTTAATTAATTTAATCTTATAAAAAAAATTATATATTAATATTTATTTATTAAAATAAATAAATATTATTTTTTATTATTTTATTTTTAATTTTTTTCTTATTTTAGTTATTTTATAATTTAATAAATAGTATACTAGCTTAGATAGAAGCTAAGCTATAAGTATTTAATTTTTAAAAAAGCTAAAAAATAAGCTAAATTTAAATAATGCTAAAAATAATTAGCTTTAAAAGTAATATAATTAGTTTAAAATAACTTTACATTACTTATTATTATTTTTTATAATATTTAATATAATTAAGCAATTAGCTAATTTTAATTTTAAAAATTTATATATTAATATATTTAAATATTAATAAAAAGTTTCAAAGTTTTAATATATATTTTTTAATATATTAAAAATTAGTAATATAGTTAAGTTTATAAAATTATAATATACTAAAACTATATTTTATATATTATTTTAAATATTAAAATAGCTAAAATATTAGCTTAGCTTACTTTATATAATAAAGTAACTTTAATATAAATATGCTTTTAAATATTTAAAACTACTTTTTTCTTTTTACTATATTTAGAAAAGTATATAACTTTATAGTATATAGCTTTATAAATATAAAGTTATATTTTTTTATAATATAGCTAAAAATATTTTTAAATATTTATAAATTTAATAAGTATAATATTTTTAAATAAAGCTTTAATATAAAAATTATATATATTAGCTTAATTAAAATTAAATTATATATAGCTACTAGCTATAAGTATTAATTATATAGTAAATTCTAACTTATGTAAAATTATTAAAATTATTAAAATTATACTTTTTAACTAGTTTTATATAAAATAAAAATTATATATAGCTTATATTTTAATTTAATTAAAAATATTTAAATACTATTTAGATAAAATCTAAAAAAATGTTTAAAAAAATATTCTAAAATCATACTTTACTACTTTTATATAGTAAAAAAAAGTTGTAAAATTATATTAAGTATATTTAGCTTTATAAAAATAAAAAATATATAAAAATATTAATAAAATAAACTTGTAAAATTTATAAATAGCTACAAAAAATATATAGCTATAAATTATATAGTTCTAATAAAATAGCTAAAGCTTATAGCTATAAACTTAAACATTTACAAGTTATATTTAAAAATAAAATAAAAATTAATTTAAATAATAATAAAAATTTTATATAATAAAAAATTTTGAAATAACTAAATTTAAATTAGTACTTTAATTTTAAATTTTTAAAAAATTAATAAAATTTAAGTTTCCAAGCTTAATTTTAAAAATTTTGCAAAACTTTTGAAAATATTAGTATATAAAGTTAAAAAAAGTTTAAAATTTTGAATTTTTTTATAAAAAATTCAAAAAACTATATTAATAATAAAATTTTAATTAATTAGTTTAATTTTATATTGGTTTTAGTTTATATTTTATTTAGTTATATATATAAATATTTAAGCTTTAATATACTAATATTAACTTTTTACTATTATTTTATCTAACTATCTTTTTAATTAAATAGCTAAAATATAACTAAATTAAAATAGTAGTCTATTTTTAAGAGTATTTTACTGCTTAGTAAGCTAAATAAAGTAATAAAAAGAGAAGTAAAATCATTTTTACTAAGAATATTAATCTTAGTCATTAATGCTATTATATATACTTATACTAATCTTTACTTATTTTTAACTTATTAGTTATAACTAAAAGCAAAATTAGAAAAAAACTAGATATAGTATTATTTACCTAAAATACTAAATAATTTTATCTAAGTTTAATTTTAATATTTAGCTTACTTAGTTTAATAAGTACTAAACTAGCTATTTTTTTTCTACTTTCTAGTTTTTAAAGCTTTATACTTAGTAATATAAACTAGAAAATAGTTTTATTAGATATTATAGCTATATAGCTTTATATAAGTTATTTTTTTTAAATTTTTTTATTAAATACTCTGCTTAATAATAATTATTTTAATCTTTTTAGCTTTTTACCTTTACTAATTTAGTTTACTTAAATCTAACTAGGTTAGTTATTTATTATTATACTTAACTGCTTTATTAGGAATTAAAGTAGTATAAAAAGTAGGTTTTTATAACTTTATACTTAAAAAGTATTGTTTCTATCCTTTAAAGTTAGTTAGCAATCTAACTGTTATAACACTATTAAAAATTTTTATTAGTTAAGTAAAGTTTTATAAAGTAGAATTATATAATTTTAAAAAAAATATTTTCAGCTTATATTAATAAATATTCTTTTATTTTACTAAATATATTTTATAATATATTTCAAATTATTAAAATAAGTTAATACTTATATAAATTATTAGTATAGCTAAAAATACAAGCTTGTAAGTCTATAAAAGCTATAAAGCTACTGTAGTATATAAACTTAAATATAAATATTTAGCATTATTAGCTAATAAAATTAGCAAATTATTTATCTAATTTTATAAATTTGATAAATATTATTAATTAAACTTAGTTATTTTAGATAATGCTATACAAAATTATAATTATAAGTTTAACTTATCATTTTTTATATAATATATCAGTATAAAGTATAATTAAGCTTAAAATTTTGCTTTAACAATAGGATTTTAATAACTTTTATTTTGCTATCTTAGATATGCTAATGTATTTTAGATTAATTACTATTTAATTTTTTAAATTATTGTTAAATCTAAAAAATATATATATTACTCAATTTATTCTTTTAAGGGATGCTAAAAGCTATTAAAAATGATATTATGTAACTTTACTTGGTATTTATACATTTTTTATTTAGTAAATTTCTTTTCAATTATGTACCTATAGTTTAACCTTATAAAAATATTTATAAAATAATAAAAGACTCAACCTATATTTATAATAAGATAATAAGGTGCAGTTTTAATCTCGTTTAAACACTATTCCACCGAAATCAGTATTTAATAAGCTAATACTAAAATTTTTTTAGGCGAAAACCATATCTAATGGTTGCCTATAATTTAATCGAAGTTAATGTTACCGTTGAAAGGGCTAGAAATATGCTTTTCAAACCCAACTGACATACCCTTACTATGACTAATTCCTTTGGTTGTATCAGATGATACAACTGAGCGACATTTCCATTCTCCACTTTTGTTGACTAAATACGATATTATAATTAGTATATAACAAAATAATGTTACCTTGGTATAATCTTAACTTTCCGTCTTCTCCAGAACTAGCCAAAATAGTACCTGTAATATTAAATTGAACACAGTTAACTTCTCCTTTACATTCAGTAAAGGTAGCTAAATGAGTAATTAACCCATTTAATTTATTAGTATTAGGACTACTAGAGTTTGATGACGGTTGATTCTTTTCCGAAATTTTAAACAGTTTAACTTTCCCATCTTTAGCTGAAGTTGCAATAAGCTCGTAGCTTCTACCTAAGTTTGGAGCCCAATTTACACTGGAAACAGGCTCGTTGAGTTCCTCTATAGTTTCTCCAACGCGCCATTTTGCAGGATTAACACTACTGTCAAAAGAAATCAATTTTACAGCGTTGTCATTACCACAACCGACTACTAATTGTGGTACTGTAAATAAAGTTGAGCACCAAGATAAGCAATAACCATCTATTAAAGTGTCCTTAACTACGTTGTCTTCTTGTCCACTATTATGTAAAAATAACTCTTCCATTAAAGTCCATTGCGTTAAATTAACTACATCCATAGCTTCATAAAATCTAATATACCCATCTGTACAAATAGCTGCCTAGCAGCTATAATTAGCACTATTTAAAATTAAAATTTTTACTAGTTTTAAAGTAGAATCATCAGGAGAAAATGCTAAATCTGTAACCATTCCTCTAAAATCCACTAATTTTGCTCGTTCAACCCACTTTTTGTTAATCTGGTTATAACCAAAAGTTTCAAAACTCTCTTCAAAAATTCTAACTGTACGGTCAGCAGATGCTGTAGCTATTATTTGACCAAAAGTTGGTAGTGCCCAGCAAACTTTTAAAACAGAAGAATCATGAGCCTATTTTATTTAGGAATTTAGTTGGAAATTAAAGATGTACCTTAAAATTGGAACCTAATTGCCAGGTAAACTTGTTATCGTTATAATCATAAACTTTTACTTTCATATCGCTTGATCCAACTGCAAGTCTTTTACCGTAATAGTCGTAAGATATCGTATGTATTAAATCTTCATGACTAATCTCTATTCTATTAATTTGTCGCATTTCGTTTAGTAGTTTGAAAAAGTGGTTTGTAGGACTTTGATTTTGATTTGCGATGACGAAACTAGAAATTATCCAAGAACTAAATTTAAAATTTTGAAAACTAGAAGTTCCTAAAGATAAAAATGTTGGAGATATATATACACATATATACATACATATATATATGTATATGAGCTAGTTGAAAGGTGCATATAAAAATAAACATTACAGAGAAATCAAAGATTAAGATTTTTTTTTCATTTATGTAAAAACTTAATTAGATATTAATTTCCTACAGAACTATAAAAATGTCTGATATATCGAACAATTCATAAATTTTTAAATACGATATTATATTAGTGCATCATTTATCTTTTATTTATACTAATGACAAGGTTTTAATTTGTGTATGTTTTAAGTTGACATGCTGAATCTACTAAGCTTAACTGCAGAATATCATAATTTGTATTATCAAGATCTAAAATAAACATATATGCAGTAAATATACTTATCCTATAGTATAAATTAGGTGCCAAATAAAGTTGTTTATTAAGAAAATGTGATGATAAATTCATTTTAATACTATATTCAAAGCTAATATATCTTAATATAGCATAAATCCACACTAAATAATTTGATGATATAAATTAAATAAAAATGAAAAAGTAATAAAAGTTTAAATTCTAGAAACTGATAAAACTATAATTTAAAGGTGTTTAATGAGAAGAAAGGGAAAGATGATTACAGTTCGAATTTTAGTACTTGCGCTCAAATGGAGGGACAGGTTTACACTCATTAGCATCCAGAGTATTAGGTTCAACGGGACGGTAATCTAACTGAACTTCACCAGTTTCTATGTTTTGACGTGAAATAGTATGCTTCATCCAATCGACATCGTTACGAGCCTATTTAAAACAAATATTAGTGTGAGAAATTAGAAAGAATTTAGGATAAAAATAAATAGGAAATTACCTGGAAATCTTCACGAGCATGAGCACCTCTGGATTCTTTACGGGCAGCAGCCGAGAACATAGTTTGACAAGCGTTAGTTAGTAAATTCTTCAGCTCCCAAGTTTCGATTAAATCTGAGTTCCAGATCATAGTACGGTCAGATACTTTGACATCTTTGAAGAGGGAATTAACCTCAATAATATTCTTAGATCCTTCGTCCAAAGATTCCTGGGTACGGAACACAGCGGCATCCTTTTGCATTACCTTTTGCATTTTCAGACGGATTTCGGCGGTGCTGTATTTACCATCAGCAGTACGGAGCTTGTGGA
>JAWQFY010000958.1:0-16651 GCA_037055185.1 Capillidium rhysosporum
TTTAAATTATTTAATTATAAATATTAATTTAAATTTAAATAAATTAAATAAAAAATTATAAATTAAATTTTTTAAAATCTAACCTTTATATATAAAATAAAATTTAAAGATTTTAATAATATTATTAAAATATAAATAGCAAAATTTTATTTATTTATTTTAAGTATAATATTAATAATAATAAGTATAAATATTAATTAAATTAAAAATTAAATTTAAATATATAGCTAAATATAAGTTAAAATTATTTATTAGTTTTAAAATTAATATATTAATAGCTTTAATTTAAATAAAAATTTATACTTATATTATAAAAAAAAGTTAATATTTATATAAAATTATCTAAAAATAATTAATTTAAATTAATAAATAAATGTTAAAGCTTAATAAAGTAAAGTTAAACTACATAGCTATATATTTAATTTTTTATAGTTATAATATAAATATAAATTAATAAATAAATATATAAATAAGAAAAATTTTAAAGCTAAAATAGTAAAAAATAATATAATGTTTTTAAAAATACTAAAAAAATTAAATTCTTAAAAAAGCAAAATTTTATATACTTTACTTTTTAATTTTTAATTTTATTATTTATATATTTTAATTATTATATACTTTTTAAATAAAAAAATAACAAAGTAGTTAAAAATAAATTTAAATAAAATTTTATCTTTAACTTAAATTATTAGCACTTTTTTAATATAATTTTTTAAGTTTTAAAAAAAAAGTTAATTAATTATTATGGTTTAATAGTTTTATACTTTATACTTATAATATAATTTAATATTATATTAATTAATATTATAGCTTTTTATATATTTATTTGTTTATAAATTTTGATAGTTATTTATTATTAAATTTAGCTTTAATTTATATATAGTATATAATTTTATTATATAAGCTATTTAATTATTATATTTAAATTAAACTTTAATTATAGTTTTTATTAAGTTGCTATTATTATTTATAAGTTTTAATTAGATATTATTAGTTTACTTTTTTATTATATTAAAATAAATATACTTTTTTTTTTAGTTTTTATTTTTATATTAACTATAATAGCAATATATAATAAAAGTAAAAATATATATATATTTTATACTTTTATATTATATAAATATAAAAATACTTTATTTAATTATAGTTAAAAACTTAAAACTAATAATATTTTTTAATATAGTTATTAAAAAATATATATTTAAGTTTAATTATAATAATTAATAAATTATTATTTAAAAATATAATAAATTTAATGAATATTTAACTTTTTATATTATTTTTTACTCTAAAATATAAACTAAATAAAAAAATTGTACAAATATATACTTTAAATAATTAAAAATTAAAAAATTTACTATTAATATCATAAAGCTATAATATAAAAAATATATATATTATTTCTTAATAATTAAATTATTTATAATATTATTTTCTAAATTAGTATTTTAAAAAACAATACTTTATAATAAAAATATTACAATTATATTTATTAAATACATTAATATTGCTAATAAGATAAATTATTTATATTTATTTAAATTAAAACTAATTAATTACTAATAAAAACAGCTATAATTGCTTAATTTTTAATAGTAAAAAATTTAATTAAAATTATTATTTTATAAATAATTTTAATTAAGCTGCAAAAAAAAACTTATAAAATCAAATTATAATTAGCTTATCCAATATTAATAACTATTTATAGCTTTTATATTTATAATTATAACTAATAAAATATATATTTAGCTTTTTTTACTCTATTTTTTAAAATGCTATTATATATTCAAATTAAATAATTTAATAGCTTATTATGAATAATTAAAACTAAAGTAAAATATATTATAATAATACTTTTTTATATTTAGAAAATAGCTATGTTATTAATTTATTTATTTTAATACTGATTTTTTATTATAATTTTTTCTTATTTTTAATAATTTTTAATTATTTTGATTTTTAATCAAATTTTAATAAAAATATTAAATATTAATTCTTTTACTTTTATTTTTATGTTTAAGAAAATTTAGAAATAATTTTTATATATTTTAGTTAAATTTCTACAATTTTATATATTTAATAGCAAATATATAATTAGTTAACTAAATTAGCTAATGTTTTAAAAATAAATGTATTTTATTCTATAAAATAATATCAAAAATAAACAGTTATTTAGAAAAATTAAGTGGTTTTAAACTATAAACTAGTTTTTTAAAGCTAAAAATTTTTGGTAAAAAATCAGTAATTAAAAATTTTGTTAAAAGTTGATAAATTTTGACTAGTAAATAGTATTTTTACAAATAAGATGTAAAAAAAGTATAGTTTTAAGCTATAATATAATTAAGCTTTTACTTTTTTACTATATATTTGAATTTAAAAACCATAAATATTATATATTTTATGTTAAGAATTAACTTTCAATGCTTATGAATAAAAGCTTTACCAAGCATAAAATATTGCTATTTTTGCATCCTACTTGAATTTAGCAATAAATTTTAAAAGTTGTAGCTTACTAAATTTACTTCAATTTTCTAAACTAGGAAATATTTCCTCGGAATTTAGTAGTTTTGGTAAAAGTAATTTTCCGAAGTTTCTAAATATTTACAACAAATTTTAAAACTTTCTGTCATTAACTTTCAAATAAACGTTTATTTTGAGAATAAAATAGTCAAATACTTTTATGTTTAATCTGAAAAATAACTATAAAATACTAAATATACCTAAGATTTTATTACAATTAATACTAAAAGTATATTTTCGTAAAATTAAATTAAAATTAAAAGTTAACATATTTATGACACTTTGTAGTCTACCAGTAGAATTACAAATACAGAAATTCGAAAATATACAGTTTAATTAATTAAAAATAAGGTGCCTTTTGTGATAAAAAGTTGGGTCAAATTCGTATACATATTTTAGAAATCCATTTAAAAAAATGAATAGTTAACCGTGGTGGATAGATAATCTGAAATGTTGTAGAAACTTGTATTTGCAAGCCAGCCTACAGCTAGTAAATAACCTACCAAATCTAAATTTAGCACCTCTATCCCCAACGTCGCATCTCTTATAGCATTTTCGGTAGAGCTCACGCAGCATATGCCTGTTTCCCGACTTAATAGCTTTACGAATAGCTTCACTATCATCTTCAGTTGGTGGTGGCGGTGTAGCAGCTTTATCTGCTGGTTTATCTCCAGGCTTGGCTGCAGGTGGCGCATTTTCAGCTGGTTTATCTCCGGGATTAGCTGCAGGTGGCGCATTTTCAGCTGGTTTATCTTCGGGCTTAGCTGCAGGTGGCGAATCTCCAGCAGGTTTATCTTCGGGTTTAGCTGCAGGTGGGGAATCAGGCTTGACAACAGGTTGTAAAGCTGGTGGTGAATTTATCTTTTCTATTGGTTGAGCTACTTGAACCGTTTCAGGTTTTTCTGAATTTTTAGCTGCTTGTTGCAAGTCTGGTTTATCTATATTTTCTTGACAAACTACCGTAGATAAGTTTAACAGGCCTAAACTAACTATAAGTAAGGTTGTCGATATTTTCATTGCTTCAGGGTAAGATTCGTTTATTTTAAGCCGAAAGTTAAGTTTACAACTTAATACTTTTTCAATATTTCACTTATTTATACTCATCCTTTTACTATAGAGAAAATCATCTTCTACGGATACGTATATCGATTTTTCTTAGAAAACTTTGAGCATTTTGGTTCTCAAACTTAGATTTTCTTTTGATAAATTTTAATTTTCGGTTTAGCGAAAAATATCGAAATCTGGTAAAAATAGCAAATGGTATTTGATTTGATGGATACGAAAATTGGGCAGTTTTAATTCAAATAACTAATTAATACTCATTTTAACTTAAATCGACAAATAAAGCATTTATTAATTAACTTTTACAGAATCGTAATAAGGTTTTTAAATTTTTGCTTTAAAAAACTATACGTGTATAACTCTAATAATTAAATTAGTATTTAATATCTTTCAAAAATGTACAAGAAAAGTACTAAGCTTAAATTTTTAGACATAAATGCTTTATAAAAAAAATAGAGATAAGTTTTAAGTTAACTAAAAGGTTAGCTATACAAATAAATTTGCTGATTTTTTTTAAAATATAGCAAATTTACTTTAAACTTTTGTTAAAATTAAAATATTAAATTAAATTTATAGTTAAATTCTAATAAATTAAATTTATTTAAATTTTAATTTAGATTTCTATATGTATTCTAAAATAGCATTATTGTATTTAGCTATAATTAATTAAGCTAGTAGGCAGTAAATAACAACTATACTATTCAATACACTTTTTATAAATCAATATTAATCCTATTTTAACATTTAGAAAATTTTATTAATCTAACAAACATATAAATTATATAGCAATAAAAGCTAAAAATTTAGTTAATTTGTTATAAATAATATACACTAATACTATAATTGCTTTTTTTATTATAAAAATTTGTTATTAGTAAATATAGTAGGCTGATTATTAATATTAACAATTTAAAATAGTTTTTAAAGTTTATTTTTTATTTTTAAATTATTAAAATATCTTTTTTATTAAATATTTTTATAATACTTATTTAATTTTTATTTATTTTATTTTTACTTATAATAAGCTAATTATTTTCTATTTATATATTTTATTATCTAAATTTAAAAAATAAATAATTATATTTATTTGATAAAATTATACTTTTTTTGTATTAACTTACTAAAGTAGTAATAATATATTTTACTATTACTTAAGCAATAACTATACTTTTATTCTAGTTTATTTTAATTTTATTACTTAAATAGTTTAATTTAGTGTTTTTTAAAATTATTACTTTTATCACTTTTAGCTACCTTATTTTAACTATTATATTTATTAATTTTTGAATTAAAATTTCTTTTTCTTAATAATAATATAAAAGTATTTTATTTAATACTATAAAAATTTATATTATTTTTACATAATAGTTTACTAAAAATTTTTATAAAATATATTTTTTATAAAGTTGTTATAAAAATAAGTATAAAACTTATATTTATTACTATTTTTAATTAAAATTTACTTTTAAATTTTTTAATATATAAAAATATAAAAATTTTATAAAACTTTATATAATTTATAGTAAATATTAAGTTTAAATATTATAATAGCTAAAAGAATTTATAAAATAGCTATTTTTTATTTTTTATTATATTAAATAATTATTAGTAAATATTAAAATTTTATTATTACTATTAATTCTTTTATAAATATTTGAAAACTAATTTTTAATATTAAAAAAATATTTTTTTACTAGCTATTTTATTAATATTATAAATTTATATTATAAGTATATTATAAGTATATTATTTAGTATTTATTATTTAAGATTTTAATAAAAAAATTTATATATTAATATTTAGAAAATAAAAACTTAATTTTTTAAAAATAGCTAAAATAATTTTATATATTTTGATTTAATTACTATTAATTATTTTATTTTGCTTATTTAATATTAGTTTAGTTTGTTTTGCTTTTATTTTTAAGTTTTAAATATTTATTTATTTTACTTAACTTAATTAAACTTTATTATAACTATTATTAAAATTTATTAAATATTCAGCTTAATAGTAAGCATATTAGCTTTTTTGTATTTTTATATTAAAGATATCATTTAAGTTTTAGATTATAATTAAGCTATAATTAAGTATTTTAGCTTAATTATAGTTTAATATTTCAGAAATATACTAAAATTCAATAAAATTAAAATATAAAAAAGCTTATTTAAAGTAAAAAAAAATTTTAATAATATACTTATCAGTTTTTTATAAAGGTTTTAAGTAAACTTTAAGAAATAAATTAGAAAATTTATTTTAAAAGTTGTCTAATAAGTAAATTTTATAGTATATATTATTTTAAAAGTAAATCAATTTATTAGTAAATTATTTATTAAAAAAATATATTTTAATAATAATAAAGTGTTTTAAATATAAGCTTATATTAATAATTAAGTAGTTAAGCTATTAAAATATTTTAAATAAAAGCTTATTTTAATAGTAAAGCTATATAATTTAACTTTTTAATAAAATAACTTAATATAAAAATATTAGTTTAGATTAAAGTTTTATTATTATTAAAATTTTTGATTAATATAAAACTATAGTAATAAATGTTTAAGCTTAATATATTAGTTAGTATAATTTTAGTTTAAAATATATTATATCCAAATTTATATTATAAATATTTAAGCATTTATAATATTTAATATTTTAATAATTATAATTTACAGCTTATATATAAGTATATGTATATTAAAACTATATAAAATTTAAAATAATTTATAAAATTCTTATAAATATTATAACTTTTTAAAATAAATAAAAATCATTTTATTATATAAATATTATATAGTTTTTTTAGTAATTTTATTTATATTATATTATTATTATTTTATTTAATGGTAAGCTATTTATAATTTTTATATTTTTTATAAATTTATAAACTTTTTAAAAACTTTATTATAAATTATTAAATATATTTAATTAAATTTTTCTAAAATAGTTTATTAATATATTATATTTTTAAGTAAACTTTATAGTAAACTTTTTTAAATAATTTTAATATAGTTTTTTACTTTTAATTTATATATCTATTTATATTTTTTACTTTAAATTAAATTTTTAAATTTTAAGCTTAATTAAATTTAATATTTTTTAATTTTAACTTTAATAATAATATAATCAAATATTTAAAAAAAAATTATTAAAAAATTAATATTTAAGTTAATATTATAGTATATATAAGTATTTGTTTTTTTATAAAACTAATTTAATTTAATTTAAAAAATCTATTATTTTATAAAATTTTATAAATTTAATTTTTTATATTAGATAATAAAAAAGTAAAATATAATAAATAATAAATTAGTAATATTGTAGTATAAAACTAAAAAAATATTTATTAACTACTAAAATAAAAAATATATTAGTTAGTATAATAAAAACTTTAAAGTAGTTTTTTAATATATAAATATACTTATAAATTAAATATTAAAATTTTAAGTTAGTTATATTTAAGTTAAATTAAAGTGTTTGCTTTTTTTAGCTATATATTATATAAATAAGTAATTAATTACTTTTAAATATAGCTGTTTTTAATTTTAAAATTAAATTAAATTTAATTTAATTATTAATAATTATATAATATTTAATATACTTTACTAAAAGTTTTTAAAATTTATATTTTTTTAGCTATTATTATATTTTTTTTAAATATATTATTATAACAATATTATAAATATACATGAAAATTTAATAAACTATTTATATATTATTATTAAACTTATATATTTAAAAACTAATATTTTTATTAAATAATCATATAAAAAATAAGAAAAAATAGCTTTTACTATATTTTCTTTATAAATATAGCAGTATAAAAGTAAATTAATAGTTATAAAAATTAAATATATATTAAAAAATTATACTATTATATAATATAGTTATATAATTAAAGATATAGCTAGAGCTAATAATATGTAAGCTATTTAAAATAGCTTTAAATATTATAAGCAAATATAAAAAGTATATATAAATACTTTTAATTTATATATTAAGTATATAAGTTTGTAATTAGTTTAAGTAAATAAAAAAACTTATAATACTTTAATACTAAAAGTTTAATAATATTTTATTTAATAAAATACTACTTTAAATTTTAAAATAGCTAAAATATTAGCTTAAAATTTTAAAAATATTAAATAAGTTTAATTTATATATAATTTTAAATATTTAAAGCTATTTTTTATAGTATTATATATTAAAATAAGTATATAACTTTATTAAATATAATTTTAAAAAATTATAAAGTTGTGATTTTATTTTTTTACTACTATATAGTAATATTATAAATTAAAGAAGATTTTAAATATTTATAAAATTAAGTAGTTTTAAAATTTGCAAAGTTTAAAAATATAGCTTTTAAATTATAATATATTATTAAAAAAGTATTAAAAAAATATTTAGTATAATAGAAAATATTAACTAAAAAAAATTTTAAACATTTATAGCTTATAGCTATAAATATTAATTACAAGCTTTAAAATTAATTTTAAAAGCTATATTTTAAAGTATAAAAAAATTTCAATATACTAAAAGTATAACTTTTAATATATAATAGCTTATATTTAATATATATATAAAGTAATTTTAATACTTATATTTTTATAATATAGCTATAAAAATATATAATTTTATCTTAAATTTTAAAAAAAAGTTTATTTAAAAAATTATTAAGCTATTTTAATATACTAAAATAGAGCTTAAGTAGTACTTTTTATAATAAAGTATTACTTTTTTTACTACTATTTTATTTAAAATTATTTTAAAGCTTTTTTAGAAAGTATATAAAATATTAGCATTAAATTTTCTAACTAATATTAAAGCTATATCTTTATTTTTTACTTAATAGAAAACTATATTTATTTTAAATTTTAATCTATTTAAAAATACTAAAAAAAAACTATTAAAATTTTAATTTTTATAAAACTAATAGTAAAATATACTAAAAATATTAAATTTTTTTTAGCTAGATAAGACTTTATTAAAATTTTAAATAAAAATCAGCTATTTTAAAAAAATTAATTTATTATTTAGTAGTAAA
Organism: Capillidium rhysosporum; assembly: GCA_037055185.1. Taxonomy (NCBI): domain Eukaryota; kingdom Fungi; phylum Entomophthoromycota; class Entomophthoromycetes; order Entomophthorales; family Capillidiaceae; genus Capillidium; species Capillidium rhysosporum. The sequence continues at coordinate 8,624 of JAWQFY010000958.1, forward strand.
TATAATATTATAATATTTTAAATTAATAATAATTATTAATATTATAAATTTTATTTAACTTTTTTATTCAAATTAAAAAGTAAATAAAAAAGAAAATTTTAAAATATATTTAAGTTTAACTTAATATTAAATATTTTTTAGTAATAAATTATTTAATAGCAAATTTTAAATATAATAAGTTTAATTAAATTTAAAATATATATATATAAAGTTAAAATTTTAACTAAATTTTTAAAACTAAGCTTTTGATTTTTTTTTAAAATATTTTAAAATAAAATAATTATTAGTATTATAATATTCTATATAGTATTTAATATTAAATTTATTATAAAGGTAAAATTTTTATATAAAAATAATAGCAAATTAAAGTAAAATAAAGAAAATATTAAATAATTTGATTTTTTAATCTATATTATTTAGCTTTATTAATTATTAATTATTTATAATTTTAAATATATTTAGTTAATGCTATTAATATTTTAATATATTTTTTTATAATTACACTACTATATATTATAATTATTTAAAAGTTAATAGTAAAAAAAAGTTTAATTTTATTTTTAGTTTAAAATTATAATTAATAGCTTAAAAATATAACTTATTATAAAAAAAAGAAGTTAAAATATTTTAAAAGAAAAGTATATAATTTAAATATTACTTTATTTAAAAATTAAATAAAAGCTATATTAGCTATATATATAATAATAAAAATTAATAATATTTTTATTAAAATTTTCTTAAAAGTTAAAACTAAAATAAAAATCTTAATAATTAAAATAAAAAATAATAATAACTAAAAAATAAAAAATAAAAAACTAAACTTGAATAATAATAATAATAACATTAATTAAAAAGCTTATATAAATAAAAAATACTAGTAAAAAATAATTAAACTAAGGTTATAAATTTTAAATAAAAAATAAAATTGTATAAAAGCTATAAAATTTTAAAAATTTTATATAAAAAAAAATTATTAATAATAAATAAAAACTCTAAAAATATTAATTAAAAATTACTAATAAAAGTATAATATTAATTATATTTTTATTAATAAAATAATAGTTAATATATTAAAATTTTTATTATTATTTTTTTACTTTATTTTATATTTACTATTATATAAAGAAAATTAAAATAATTAGCTATTAATTTATTTTATTTTAGAATATATTTAGATAAATAATTTTTATTAATAAATAAGCTTATTTATATTAAAAGTTTATTTTAGCTTTAAAGATTTAAACTATTAAAAAAATTATATATAATATAAAATAGTTTATTTTTGGTTAATTTAAAATTTATATAAATTAAAACTTTTTATTTTATTATTATTTTTAATCAAATAGTTTACTTTATTAAGTATTATATAAATTATATATATAAATTTAAGTAAATATTTTATAAATCTTATACATTATATAATTTTTTTATACTTATTTAAATTATTATTTTTCTTTATATTTTAATTTTTTATCTAATTTTAATATATATATTACTAACTGCTTTAAAATTAAAATTTAAACTATATATATAAATAGTTATATATTTATATTTGATAATATAATAATTAATTTTTTTTTTAAAATTAAGTTTTTTTATAATTTATTATTAGATTATAACTGCTTGTTTTAGCTTTTAAATAGCTAATTATAATTTATATTTTAAGTCTTCAGTTTTAATTATATTAAAAAGTTATAATATATTAGTAAATATTAAAAGTTTCTTTAAAAATTTTAATTAAAACTAATTATTTAAGTAAAATAATTAATTGAAATTTATTTAAGAATTAAAATTATATTAGTTAATAATATAATAATTTATAGTTTTTTTATATAGGTTACTAATTAAAATCAATATAACTATTAAATTACTCTTATATGTAGCTTTTAATTATTTTTGAACTATACTAATCTTATATACTTAATTAGTATATATTATTTTAAATATTAATAGTAGATTAAGTAATTTTAAAGTAAGCTAAAATATTATTAACTATTCTTATAAAATTTATAAATATAAACTATAATTTATAATTTAATTATTTAATTTTATAAGTAAAGAATAATTAATTATTATTTTAATGTTTTAAACAACTATGCTATTTTTTTTCTTTATTTAAATAAACTAATTTTTATATATTACTATATTCTTTATAATAAAAAACTTAAGCTTATGTTTTAGTATAATAAGCACTATAATTTATGTATTTTCCTTTCTCAAATTTCTTGCAATTAGCTACATGCTTAAATATTAAATTTAAAATAATCTACTCTTATAAGTAGTTGATTGCAAATTTAAATTTATTGGCAACTAAACAGCTAGTATCTTAAAATAATAATAAACTATAAAAATACTAAAATATCAAAGTTCTGTTATAAATCTTATTTAAGGATTACAAAGTTGAAAAAATATTGGTATACTTTGAATTAAATAAGTTTACTAAAATCCATATTCAATAGTTATAGGTTTATTTTAATCGGTTTAAAAACATATAAATTTTAATTTAAGTGTTTATAAATTAAGCCTATTTAAAATCAGCTTACAAAAACAAACATACTCCTATTTAAAATATTGAGGAAAGATAAAGCTCAATCTTTCTTTAACATCTCCAGATATAGCGGTAGGGTTTGTAACAACAGCAAATTTCATAGACCCAGTAATTTCAGTTAAAACCTGGCACTCAGGTTTTTCTAACTCTAACTCAATGTTGGGAAGAGCGGCTGTAAGAATATTACAGGCGTTAACAGCGTTTTGTTTCATGGTAGCCATTACTGCAGCTACAGTTACAGCTTCTTCACTTTCTCTCCAACAGTCATAATCGGTTGACATGCAAATCATTTGATAAGCAATTTCAGCTTCACGTGCCAGTTTAGCTTCAGGAACAGCAGACATGTTTATCACATCACAACCCCATTGACGATAGAGATGAGATTCAGCACGGGTTGAGAAAGTAGGACCTTCAATACATACTAAAGTTTTATCGTGGTGTAAAGTAGCGCCGTTAGCTAAAGCTGACTGAGCTCCTTTTGAAATAAGTTTAGCTAATGAACTACTGAAAGGATCGGCAAATCCGGCATGTGCTGCAACTCCCTTCTCAAAGAAGGTGTTCTCTCTGTATCCTTTAGTACGATCAATAATCTGGCTAGGTAAAACAAAATCGCCAGGTTTTATAATTTCTTGAAGTGACCCAATTGCTGAAAAAGCGATAATAACCTTAACACCAATAGATTTCAGAGCAGCAATATTGGCTCTTACAGGTATTTCGGATGGGTTGATATTATGCCCAAAGCCATGACGTGAGAGAAATGCAATACGGTGACCTTCTGGTGATAGTGAAATTTTGATATCACTTGAAGGTTTACCCCAAGGAGTTGTGATGCTTAAATCCTCAACAGGTTGGAAACCATCCATATTATAAAGGCCGGAACCACCAATCACACCGATTTGTACACTTTAAGTATAATTTAATTAGAATAAACATAGATGAAGAATAGCATTCAATATTTGAATATTTTAAGTAATTAAAGAACAAAATAGCGTATTATACATTCAAATGCTTACTTATGAGATGCCATCACTGCTAAAATTTCTTATTGTATTTTTAAATATTCTTTTTAAGTTGGAGACAAAGGTATTCTATTGAAAATATTCTATTCGAGATAGCGTTGTTGTGGCAATTTAAACACTATTGATTGGTTACAATTTTTATATTTTCTAGTCAAATAAAGTTTTATTCTTTAAATTTGCAATATTATTAAACCAATAAAAGTGTATAGGTTGAAGTTAGAATTTCAACCTTATTATTTTAATAGGAAACAAATTTATTTACAAATGCTAATAAGATAAGAGTCAAGAAGGATGAATTAGGGGGAGGGAGGTTAATAGATAATATCTGGCAACAACAGAAACGCCCACGAGGGGAATCGGATCTATGTCTCCTGACTAGATGGTTTACATGATTGCTTATTGAGCCACGCCACTCACCTATGGCGAATTTCGATCTTATTTTAAACCTGATAAAATTTAATTTGATGCAAAAAGACGATGACGAATCAAAATTTTACTTAGTAACTATTTTTATTAGTAGATGATATTGTGATATTTCCAGACCAAGCTAAAAGCCACTTTTATGGACCAACCGATTTTTTTGATGAGCTAGTATATTATCTCAATTTAAAAAATATAAGTATTTAATTAGAAATTTAAATCATAGCACTGAAAAAGGGCATATACGCCTTCTTGAACCTAGATCCAATCCGATCGTAGGTTAAAACTTTAATTAGATAGTTAAACCTAAAGATCAGTTGGGTTAGATAATAAAAATTAAGTCAGCTAGTTTTTAAATTAAGCTAAAAACTATAATTTATAAGCCCTTTATTTGGCTTGGATTGACAAAAATGTAATAGCTAAGTTCGATAGTTTTAAATTGCTATATTACATATTTAAGTCTTTTGGTTCTTAATTTTTTTAGCAAAATTAAACTTAAACTAAAATAAAATTATTAAAAAGTAAATTAAAATTATAAATAATTTTTAGATGTAGAACTTTATTATATTATAGTAAAGATTAAAAAATTCTTATATATATATTTAAAATTATCTAAAAGTTACTAATCTTTATTTTATATTAATTATAAAGTTTTTAAATAAAATTTAGCAATTTCAAATAATTAATAATTGAAAAATAAAATATTTTTAATAAAAGATTAAAGCTAATACTGCAAATAATATATATATATTTAGCTTTAAAATACTTTTATTAATTTTTTAGGTTTTATTAAAAACTTTTACTATATATTTAAATTAGTAATTATTTTAAAGCACTTTAAAAAATTTATAAATATATATTTAATATTATTTTTAAATAATTAAAAAAACTAATAGAAATAAATTAAAAAGAAAATTTTAAAATAATTGATTTATTAACTACTTTTAAAGCTAGTTAATTATAGTTTAAATAAAATACAAAGCAAATTATAAATTTAATTAAATATTTAAATATTTATGTTTTTTTAATTAAAAAATTAGTTACTTTAATTATATTAAACTAAAGCTATAGCAAAATATTATAATTACAATATATTTTTTATAAAAGCTTATTTATATAATATAATTATTTAAATTTATATAATTAAAAAAAGTATATTTTATAATTATAGTATAGTTTAAAACTCTTTAACTTTATATTAAGTAATTATTATAGTATAACTACTTATTCATTATTTTAAAGATAGTTTTATATATTATTATTTTTATTATTAATATTATAATTTTTTAATTTAGTAAAAAAATAAAACTTTATACTTAATAATAATATATTTTTAATTATTAGCTAATAGTTATTTGAATTTTAAATAAGTAGTTTAATATATTTTAATAATAAAACATTTAATTTAAAAAATATTATAGTAAAATTATTTTATATATATTTATAATTATAATATTATTTTTTTCTTTTTATTTAAATATTTATATACTTTTTTAAGCTTTTTTATTTAACTTTTTGCTATTTATTTAATTTTTTTTTAAATTATACTTTTTTATATAGTTTTTAATTTACTTAATACTTTATTAAGCCTAATTAATATATTTTTATAAAAGATTATTATTATTATTTTTAATTTAACAAATTATTATATTTATAAAAACTAGTTTATCTTTTTTTTAATAAATAATTATTATATTTTTAAAGCTTTTTAATACTATTTATATTAAATTTCTTTTTATATAAAATTTATAAAAGCTAAAGTTTACTTTTAAGCTAACTTTATTTCTAATTTAAAAAATATTATTTTCTATTTTAAATTTTTTTTAATTTTATAGCTTTAATTAAAATTTACTACTTTACTTTATTTATAAAATAAAAATACTTTATTATTAATTTTATAAAAAATACAAAAGCTTAAATAATATAATTTTTTTATAATTAAAAAAAAAAGTTAAAAAATAATTTATTTTAAAATACTAGTAAATATTATTTATTAAATAAACTATATACTAAAAATAATTTTAAAAAACTTTTTTTAAAATTAAAAATATATATTATATTTAATTATAAATGTATTTAAAAAAACTTAGTAAAAAAAAATTAGTATACTTATTTATATATAAAAAATATTAATTTAAAATTTTTATTATTATTAAAAATTAAACTAAACTATAAAAATAAATAATTTAACTACTTATTAATAATAATAAGATTTATTATTTAAATATTAAAAATATTTAAGTTATTTTAATATATAAAAGCTATAATAGTTAAAAATATTACTTATTTATAATATAAATTTTATATTTATATATAGCCTAGTTAATTTTAATATACTAAAGCTTTAAAATAAACCTATACTAAAAATATATTAAAAAATTAATAAAGTTACTTATTAATATAGATTGCTAATTAGTAATTTTATAGTTAATATTTACTAATTTTTAAAAAATCCATAATTTTAATCTTATTACTTATAAATAAATAATTTTTAAATTTTATATTATATTTATAATTTACTTTTATCTTAATTAGCAAATTATAAAATATATATAATTTAAATATAGTAATAGCAAATTTTAATTTTTATATAATTTTATATTATTTACTATTTTTATTTTTTTACCTTAATATTTTTTAAATAAAAACTACATTTTATTATATACTTTAATATACTAATTTATAAGTTTTTTTAATAAAAACTAAAACAAAATAGCTAACTTAAATTAAATAATGTTTAATTAAAGTTAATATATTTATATAAGTATATAATAATTTTATATAATTTATAATATTTTAAATATTATTAAATTTTTTTTTAATTTTAATTATTATTATTATTTTAGTATTAATAGTCTAGTTTATTTTTTTATTAGCTTTCTTAGTACTACTTTTTTTTAGCTTTATAATAATTTATTTTTTATAACTTTTACTTAAATTTAGTAATATAATAATTTTTACTATATTTACTATATTTTTTAATAATTATTTTTCTAACTTATCTAACTTTAATAACTAATATTAGCTTAAAGTAATTAATATTACTATATTTAATAAAAAATCTAGCTTATAAAAATATTAAAAATAAGCTAAATAATCTTTGTAATAAAATATAATAAAAAATTTTATTAGTTGCTATAAAATTAGTTTTAGCTATTAATATTATAAATAAATCTAAAAATACTTAATTATTTTATTAAAAAATTTAAAATAATAGATTTTATAATATAAAAAATAAATAAATAAATAAGTTAATAGCTTAAAATATAAATAAGTGTGTTATAACATTATTTTTTATATAGTAAATAAGCTAAATATTATAAAAAATACTGCATTAAATACTTAACTTAAACCAAAATAAGAATTATTTAAAAAAAATTTAGAATTAAATAATATAAAAAATTTATTTTACTAAATATTAAAATAAAAAGTAAAAAAGTTAAATAGCTAAATAATAATTAATAAAAAAGTAAAATTAAATTAAAAAACTAAAAATTATAAAAAAGTTAAAAAATAAAAATAAAAAATTTTATTATAAGCTTTTTTTAGCTATAAAAAAGTAATTTATTTAAAATTAATTTTTAGTTATATATTTTAATAATACTAGTTAAATCTAATATATTATTGATAATAATTTTACTTTTAATAAACTTAAACTAGTAAAAATATAAAAGTATTTTAATTATTAAATTTAAATATAATACTATAATTTTTAACAAATACTTTTTAATTATATTTAAAAGTAAATAATTTAAAATTATATAAATTAGGTTAAAAGATTTTAATATATAAAATATAATAAGTATATTTATCTTATTTATAAATAAAAAGTAGAATAATAAATTATTTTAAAAAAAGTATATAATATTATTTAACTTTAAGCTATTAGTATTTAAGTATAATAAAAGTATAAAATAAAACATTAAAATTTATATAATTATATAATTATTGTATTTAGTATTTAATATTATATTAATAGTAAGCTTTATATTATATAATATAAAATACTATAATATAAAAATAGCTATAAATATAAGTATT